>JASDQU010294060.1:3677-14251 GCA_032191745.1 Picea mariana | reverse complement strand
GTAAGAGGACTTCTTAGAAGGTTCTACTTCTAGAAGATTCCTCCTCTAGAATGTTCTTAGGTGATGGTAGCACTATATAAAGGGGTTTAAGCAATGTAATGAGACATGAAGAGAATTAGTGTATTTGGAGCGGTAGCTCAATAGGAGGATGCCCCCTCGAAGAGGCAAGTGAACAGGAGAGGATCCCTTCCATAATAGGATCCATTGTACGATGTTGCCCTAACTCAAGGGTTTGGTAATAACAAAGTGTGGTTTCTTCTATCTTGCTTTGTGGATCTATTGTGTATTCAGTATTTGTGGTTATTATATTGGTAGATCTATTCAGGTTCTTAACAGAAGATTATGAAGAAGTTGAAAAAGGAAAGTGAGGCTACAAGGTATCCTCTATATAGGATGGCACAGTGTGCCTTGCTTTCCAACTCATAATTGGAAAGATCGTAAGGAAGAATCTCCCCACACATATCAGCGGGTTCATGGTGGACCTCGCAAGAAAATGTGTGGAGGGAAAGTAGATGAATTGGGTGAGTTACCTCGTCAATGAACTCAAGAAAGAATTTCGTGAAGCTTAGAATCTGGGATACAAATTCCACTTCAACTGGATGATTGTTTTGATTGCATTTGTCACTTGGAAAATGCCTGAAGGAGCCACCTTTCTGGAGATAGAACCATCAGAGTCATTGGATGCTATGTTCTCTACCTTGTGGTATACCAACAACATGTCGAAGCAGTGGTAGTCAAACATTGTGTTTCATGCCTATTATCAACAACTTGAGGTTTCCATTGAGTCATTTTCATGCATGACACCTCACACCTTGCACCATTCCAAACTGATAGCCAAGTTCCACACAGATCTGCATTTTATCTATATCATTGTGCATCAAGATGAGATCAAGGAAGAGTTATAATCATATTACAAGATGGCATATGAAGACATGGAGAAGATCACGAAGGAGTGGACAGAGGAGTTCCTTGTACCTGTTGCCGATGTAGAAATCTCCGACACAGACACCATAGGAAGCCCCCTAGTCACCCAGGTCGAACATGTCAGACAGTCTAGTGGGACAAAGAAGAAGAAAAATCAAGAATAATTCCAGAATATATAGACTGATGAGGAGGATAGTGCCTATGAAAAAAATGGATCTGGCTCGCTAGGAGGAGGGGATGAAGGACAAAAGCAAGGAGAAGGTGAAGCTACACCACCAAAAGATCCCCCTGCTAAAACGATAACACTATAGAAGAGGAAGGTTTCTCCGCATAAAACTTCAACAAGAAAGAAAATACGTGCCAGTAAGCCCCAGTGAGAAGAAACACTCATGGAATACGACATCAGTTTGGTCCGCGAAACCATGGAGGATGCTTCCGAGGAAATCTAGCAGAGACATGGAGTGAAGCAGAAAGAGTTGTATGGAAGTATCGAGAAGGAACTGAAGGAAATACGAAAAGCTATTCGTTTGGTCTGCGTAGTACCTACTGCGCCTTCCTCATCACAGATTACAGAATTGGGGGATGAACCAGCCCAATTGAGAAGACTAGAAGATGCGACAGAGGCTCGACTTTAGAAAATACATGATGAAAAGGAGAAGGATACAGAAGCCTTGAAATAAGAGAAATATGAAGTCTTAGAGAAATTACGAGTAGCATGGTATAGTGTAACCACGTATGAAAATGAGGAAGAAGAGTTTTGGGCGATCCTCTAGGAGGAAAAAGAGAAGCTATAGAGAGAAAAGGAGAAGTTGCTCATAGAGAAGACTATGGTCAAAGAAGTGGTAAATAAAGCATGTCGCTATGTGCCTAGCTTGACACAGGAGGAACAGGAGTTGGCCGAGGCTCAAGTAGTGAAGCTCGTTAAGACCATCCAATATCTTCAAGCAAGGATAACAGAGTTGGAGATCCAAGAAGTACCGAGCACCCAGTAGGAGGTGCGTGAACAGAGGGAGGAAGCCTCTAATAATGCAGTAGTAAGGATCAGATCCCTCACCTTAGAATGAAAGCCATTGAGTGATAGAAGCACGTAGACATATGAATGCCTCACAGAAGATCCAAAGCTAAGGAAATTGGAAGCACAGTTACAGGATGTGCAACAACAGGCTTTCTCCATGTAGGCACAAATGAAGCTGCTCACCGCAGTTGAAATAATGAAGAGGTCCCAGGAGCAGTGTGCGGTACAACAACAGATTACTTCCATACAGGGAAGGGTAATGGAAGTCGTGCAGAAACTACAACCTGTGTAGGATGAAGCCTACAAGGTGTTTGAAGAAATTGAAGGACAAGGCTCGTAATTGGACTAAGTGGTTGTGACAACAGAACAATGCCTGGAAGGGCCTTTTATAGAGAAAACTATCCAAGATCTCGTTGAGTAGGAGGCTCATGCAAAGAAGCAAGTCGAAGCAGCTCAAGAGAAGCTCGAGGCCTTTGAAGCAACATTGCCCAGACCTAAGTGACTCGGGTAGAGTCACAGGTGAGTGTTGGGGGCCTGTTGGCCCTCAACCAAGTTTTGAGGAAACCTTGGTCAGGTTTGGACCACTTTTGGACTTCGACAGGCTGGTCGAAGATGGAGCACCTAGGCAGAGATGAGATCATGAATCTCACTTATTTTGCGGGCTATGTGGACCCAACAAACGATTCTTTAGAGTTTTTGTAATGGGTTATGGGATGTCGGGCCATGTGGTTTACCCATGAATAGGCCTTATTGTAAAAGTATAAATAAGTAAGAATGTATTGTAGAAAGTAGTCAATAGCTTGCAAAGCTAAGTGAAAGTAGTTTTGAGTTTATTTGTTCAACAAAATGTGTAAGTGTTAAGGCTTTGTGCTTGATAGAGAAGTTGACTCTTTTCCTAGACCTAGTTTTGGAAGGAGGATCTGGCGCTCAGTGTAGATCTCTTGTCCTATGTGAAGCTCACATCTGTGTCTTAGTGCATAGGAGAAAATGAATGTAAGAGATTCAAGAATAATAAATAAGATGAAGCAGTTGGTGGATGTAGCCCCGCACTGGGGTGAACCACATATATCTTGTGTCTTTAATTTTCTTTGTGCTGTGTTATTTATGTTATTGATTTCCTTAGTGTTTTGATTATAATGTATGATAGATAGATATGTTGATGCTTAGTTCTTTATTTAAAGATGAATGAATGTTAGATCTAACTCAATGTTGTGTGCTAAGTGGTTGAAGTGCTTAATCTTTATTGTTACTACGTTGATCTATCTTTGGGTATGTTCTATGATGTTAATAAATCTAATGAAATAATGCATGTCACCTTCTAAGTGTTGCTAGAATACTATGTGAAGTGTTATTATTAAAAATCAGTGCCCCAACTTGGTTACAAAAACCTGAGTCCTGTAACCCCCCCTGTTTCTACCTCAGGTGAGACTTTGCACGCTTTGTAGGTGTTGCCATAAGGGCTGATAGTTAGGGTTTTTTTGGTGCATTGTTGAAGCGTTGAACCTTGGGTCTACCCCTATGCCAACAAAGCGCATGCGAGGGAGACCTAACTACATTAGGGTTAAGGTTTTTGTAAGATATTGTAATAGATGATAAGCCAATAATATGTATAAGTAGTACCTAGGAGGTCTAGGGGAGGTAGACAGAGAGAGAATGAGAAAGGATAGAACTGCAACATTCTGTTTGTTGATGATTTATAGGAGAGTCAAGAAACTCAATCCTGAGGGTTAGATTACAGGATGAGGATCTTGGTGCGATCTATTCATCCTCACAGGGATCGAGAATCATGTTGATATTGTAAGATCCAAGTCTATAAACGCGTGCAACGCGATATACTGCTGAGATATAATAAAATATATTAAGAGAAAAATCTTTGTGGATGTAGCCCAGGAGGGGGTGAACCATGGTAAAACTTTTGTTATGTGATTGAATGTTATGCATCTCCATTTTTTTTAATTATTAAATGCTAGATAAATGAATGAAAGAACTAGTTAGATCTGATATTTCACATGCATGAGTAAGAGTGACTGATTAATTAAGATGTTAGACTAAATCAATGAAGATCACAAGGTACAACCACATATCCCCATTTATTCCCAGGATGCAAGTGTCTGAGTATTGTAGCCACCCATAGAACTATCTTGAGTGAGACTGCGCAGTGCACCCTGTGTATTGAGTTGCCTTCTGGTTTACCAGGGGGGTCGATACTTTTAGAGGGATTTTGTTTGAAGCTTGTTAAATATGAAACCATGTCAACTTATGACAGTAAGGTAAGATAAGAGTAGATAAAGTAATTAAACCAACAATAATACATGTGGATCTTGATGTGCTTCGTCTGCAGCCTCTGAACTGGATCTCTGCAGAACTTCAGAGTGCTCTGGCTCTCACACGAGATGATGATAGATCAATGAAACTGAATTCCCAACTCAGTGATAAAATGCTATAGCCACATATCCTAAATGGTTATGTTAACTACCCCTCTGTACTCTGCCTTGGCTGAAGATACAACAATAACAATCTTCTTCTTGCTTGATCAATAGATAGGACGAGAAACGATACTGAGTGAGTAACCAGATCTGGACTTGCGATCGGTGTTATCACCAACCCAATTAGAATCAGTGAACCCGATGATATCCAATGTAGAGTCTGTTGCATAATGAATCCCAAAGGTGATGGTGACCTATACGTATCAAAGGATACACTTTACATCCTTCCAATGTAGCTCATGTGGCTCCTACATGAACCTGGAAACTGTGCCAACTTCATAAGAGAGGTCTATTCTAGAGTGTGTGAGATACAAAAAGATCCCCACTAGCTATCTTTATAGTGTGTTTTCAACCAGTGGAGTTTCCCCGCCATCCTAAAGTTTGACTCTTGATAGGAAAGGAGTCGAAGAAAACTTGCATTCTGTCATGTGAAATATCTCAAGGAGATCTCGTGCATAATTGGCATGAGATAGTTTGATTCCCAATGCATCATGACTGATCTCCAGTCCAAGGAAGAAGTGTAGTGAGCCCATTTCCATCATCAAGGACCTATCATGTAGAATCCTTTTGACTGCAACAATCATTGAATTCAAGCAACCGGTGATCAACAAATCATCAATATATATAACTAAGAGTAGAAGTGAATCATCCATCCTGAGCATGTAGACAGTTGGGTTTGATTTACAATGTAAAAAGTTATGTGACAACAGGTAGGAGTCCATATTGTCATACCATTCCATCGGAGCCTATTTGAGGCCATAAAGAAGCTTCTTCATTCGACAGACCAAAGACGAATCCTGCATAAATCCATGGGGTTGCTCCATATAGATATCCTCAAAGATATCACCATGAAGAAATGCATTCTTCACGTCCATATGATGGACTTCCCATCCTTTGGCTGCTGTAATGGAAAGTGCCAAACATATGGAATCCATCTTCGCTACTGGAGTGAAGGTCTCATCATATTCAATGCCATGCACCTGTTGAAATCCTTTGGAAACAAGCTTATTATTGTATCTGATAATCTGTCCATCCGTTGCACTCTTGGTCCTATATACCCATCTGCACCTGACAAGTTTCCTTCCATAAGTAAGGGGAACCAGATCCCAAGTCTGGTTCTTGAGGAGGGAGTTGTACTTATCCTGCATGGTGGATTCCCAAAAGGGATTTCTAGTAGCCTTGGCATAATACTCTGGATATGAAGACTGAACTAAGAAACAATTCCTGGAGGGAAATGGTTCAATTCCACTGAGTGAAATAGGAGGCTCCTCGAAATCAGATCGAGTCCTCCTAGTATCAGCTGGATTACCAACAAGATCCTGTGCATCCTGAAGAGTAGTCTGGGGCCACTTGGACCTCTGCTCTAGCTCTGCATCTGGATGCACTGAATCTACATATGATTGTACTGACTCTGTATTTGGATCAAATGAATCCTTTTAATCATAACTCTTGTCTGAATAAGAGTCGGCATGTGCATGATCGTCATCTCGGATAGGTGGAAGAATGAAGGTGTCTACATGCGACTGATGAGGTACATGCGAGACACTTTCCTCAAATTGGACACTTTGCTCAATGACGAGTCAGTCTGAGGAAAGATCAATAAGCCTTTATCCCTTCACACCATCAGGGTATCCAACAAATATACACTCTATGCTCTATGGATCAAGTGCCTTCCTCTTTTTAGAGGGAATCCAGGCCCATGCACATGAACCGAAAATACGAAAGTGGGTCACTTCTGGTTTGAGGCCGCTCCAATCCTCGTAGGGGGTCTTATCCTTGAAAAATATATGGGGAGATATGTTTTGGATGTAGATTGAAAAATTAAGTGCTTTGGCCCATAGTCTCTATGGAAGTGACTTTGCATGTAGCATGCAAGATGCCATCACTTTTAGAGATATGTTTTTCCACTCAACAACTTTGTTTTGTTGCGGAGTATAGCGAATTGTGAGCTGCAATTGAATCCCTGCGTCATGACAAAGATTATGGATCTCATGTTTGACATACTCTCCTCCATTATCAGTTAAGAGAACTTCAATTTTCTTTTTGGACTGTATCTCAACAAGGGCTTTGAAATATTTGAGGTGTTGAAAGACCTCTGATTTTTTCCTGAGAAAGTAAATCCATGTGAAACATGAGAAATAATCAACAAAAATAATAACATACTTCTCTTTTCTGATTGATGGATGTGGAAAAGGGCCCATGAGGTCACTATGGATCATATCTAAAGGAGAGGAATCTCTTTGAGTCTTTCCTTTGTCAAATTTCTCTTGGGAGTGTTTTCCAAGAACACATCCCTAACATATTCCTTTGGAGAAATGGATGTATGGTATACCATCAACCAATATTTTCTTTCTATGTTTTTGCATATATCTAAAATTTAAATGCCTGAACCTTTCATCCCATATCCTTCTGCTTTCATTAGCATGGCTAAGAACTAAAGCAGAATCTAGTTCAATAAACTTAGAAAATGTATACAATCTCGATTGATGATTTACCTCACCAGTAGAAATCCTTGAATTGGTTTGCATGTCATAGATGTCCATTGCATTAGGTGCGAATAACGATTTCTTTCTAGTTCCAAAATTCTTCATCTGATACATGGAGAGAAGATTGATAGAATGTTTGGGAACATGCTATTGGACAACTGAGAGGGGGGGTGAATCAGTTGTCACCATGCTTAAACAATTATGCTTGTTTTAAAAATATTTACAAGGCACTCAATGATGATCACAATAATGCAGGGAAATGAACAATGGCACATTTCAGCATTAGTCACATATATGAGAAACACAGAGACAGATATTTCCCAAGGAAACCCATACAGGGTAAAAACCTATTCTTCTTTATATGATAAGTATTATTTACATTCTTTACATTATCATACATCTGAGAACCAACTCATTGTGAGGCTACAACCTCTGTTTTGCAAGTTGCAACTTGCTGAGAGCACCAACTCTTTATTTTTCTCTGGCACCCACTAGAAGGAAGCACCAACTCCCTGGTTTCTGTAGCACCAAATCCCTGTGTTCAATCCCCCACTTGAACCTATGAGGACACCAGTCCTCCCTATCACCTCCCAACCTCCCTAGATTATGAATATGAAATATTGAAACCTATTACAGTGATATAGTGTTCAATAACAGCTTACCTATCTCATCATTGTTCTGCAAGATTTTGCTACTCAGACTTCCTCACTGTCTTCCAGCATGCATCCGCTACCCATTCCATTCTTCTTATTTTATGCTCTGTGCACCATGTCCATTCATTGCACAGTTCTTCTTCTGTTCTTTTCAGCTGCTGCACTCTAATCCTTCTTCATGCTTGAATCACCTTCAACAACATCCACAGCAATCCCAACAACAAAAACAACCTCATCTCTTCTCTGTATTGTCTATATATAGCTTCTGTGCATCTTGTGCATGCTATATTCGCCATTCCTCTGCATGATCATACTGCGCCAATCTCCTCCACATCTCAAGTTCTCTATGTGATCATCATCATGACTCTTTAGCTTCTCTGGCAGTTCAACCCCTGTGTCTATCATCAGTAGGTGTTATGCTGAGATGCCTTTTTCTCTCTCGTATTTGAGACTCTTCGTCTTCTCTGTTACAGTCAAGCTCATCCTTTCTGTTTCAGTTACGAGCTCTAATGCTCATCCAACTGTCAATCGACTCCACGAGCATCTTCATCCCTCTTGAAGATTCCCAGAGACTTCATCTCCTCTGTCAATCACCCCGAAGTGTCTTCGAGTCCTCTGGCAGAAACCATCAGTGGTTTCTGGCAGTTACACTGTGACGTGCAACAATAGCCCTCCGATCTCCTTCAGTTTCATCTGCACTGTTGGATTAGCTCTGAAGGATGTTGTCGTGATTTATGCATTTCACACTTTTGCAATTCGAAGATTCTGCGATGAGGCATCTTGACTCTTCATGTCATGAGTTCCGACACTCTGAAACGGAGCTTTTCTTCACGTCCTTTCCTCTTCAGCTCTTCAATGGTGTGACCACCGGTTGAGACCACGCGCTTATGCATAAAGCAATTCACGATTTCTCATTTCATGAATCTGGAGATGAGGAATCTTGACTCTCCAAGTCGCGATCCCCGAAACCCCGAAATGGAGCTTATCTGAAATGACTCCTTCCCTTCTCGTGACCACTGGCGGTGACCACAGGCTGTGCCAAAAGGTGTTGCGAACTCATGATCTTCATCAACCCTGATCGACAGTCCACGATCTCAATGAATCAATGGTCCAGATATTTTCGCGATCTCGCATCTCACTATTCCTTAGATGGAGGCTCTCATCACTCCAAGTCGCGATAGGTGAGACTCTGAGATGGAGCTCAGATCGATGGTCTATGTTCTAGGTGATCTGACAATCCTGATCTTTTTGTGATCTCACATCTCGCGGTTCCTTAGATGTGGGTTCTTGTCACTCCAAGTCGCGATAGGCGAAACTCCGAGATGGAGCTCAGATCGACGGTCCACGTTCTAGGTGATCTGACGGTCCTGATCTTTTCGCGATCTTGCATCTCGCGGTTCCTTAGATATGGGTTCTTGTCACTCCAAGTCACGAAAGGCAAAACTCTGAGATGGATCTTAGATCAACGGTCTAGAACCCTTGGTGATCTAACGGTCTAGATCTTATTGTGAGTTCGCATCTTGTGATTCCTATGATGGGGGTTCTCATCACTCCAAGTCCCGATATGTGAAGCTCCAAGATGGAGCTTAGATCAATGGTCCAGAACAAACCTCGATCTGACGACTGAGATTGTTTCACGATTTCACATATTGAAAAATCGAGAGGTGAGGGAACCCCCTTCCTTTGACTTTCTAGTTAGCGACATGACAATCTTTCACCACGTGTCCTATGGATCAATGGTCCACGACTATCCCCGATGGATGGCCAGGATTCCTTCACAGTTTTGGGGAGTTGGATGACTCTTGGACTTATCTTCCTTGCAGCTTCACCATATCTAATGGCTACTGAGCCTTCGTAGATACCCCAGATCCTATGGCCCAAATCTTCTCCTGATTTCGCCACTTCGCGATTTCGCTGCTTCGTGATTTCGTCCACCTTCGCGATTTCGCCTCTTCGTGATTTCGTCCACCTTGCGATTTCGTCACTTCATGATTTTGTTGTTCTTTCCATCGTTTTTCTTTGCCATCGCTGATCTTTTCCATCGTTGTTCTTTCCATCAATGACAAGCTTACTCCCAACTATAAACCTTCCAACAATCTCCCCCTTTGGCATTGATGGCAACAAAGGCACCCCTGTTCTTTTCTCCCCCTTTAACATCAATGTCAAAGAAAACACGCTCCCCCTGAGATGTTGCATTAATTTTAGGAGGTATCAAATATGCAACCAATACAGGACTCCCCTTAACAGGATGGACACTCTTAGATGTGAGACAGGATGACACCCAACTTTTGTCTGAGATATTCAAATGGTGTCTTTGCTAGAGGTTTAGTAAAGATGTCTGCAATTTGTTCTGTAGTGGGAATGTAATTGACCTGAACAATCTGATTGGTCACCTGCTCTCTTAGAAAATGATATTTTATGGTAATATGCTTGGTCTTGGAGTGGAATACAGGATTTTTAGACACACTGATGGCACTAGTTTTATCACAATGAATTGGGAACAGTGCAGTGTATTTTACCTCCAAATCTGCAAGTGTTTGAATCACCCATAATACCTGAGTGCAACAGGTAGCAACAGCAATGTACTCTGCCTCTGTGGTTGATAAAGAAATGGAACCTTGCTTTTTACTAAGCCATGCTACTAAGGAGTCACCCAGGAAGAATGCTCCTCCACTGGTGCTTTTTCTCTCATCAATACAGTTTGCCCAATCTGCATCTAAATAATTAGTCAGCTGAAGATTTTGATTTTTGGGATACCACAGACCATAAGTCATTGTTTCTTTCAAATACTTGAATATCCTTTTGACAGCTTGCAAATGACTCTGTTTAGGTGCAACCTAATATCTTCCTACCATTCCTACAACATGCATTATGTCTGGGCGAGATGTTGTGATGTACAATAGGCTTCCTATCATTGATCGATATGAGCTTTGATCAACATCAGGTGAATCATCATCCTTGCTTAATTTACATCCAGTTACCATAGGTGTACCCACAGGTTTATAATCTT
>JASDQU010294059.1:0-14251 GCA_032191745.1 Picea mariana | reverse complement strand
AATAAAATAAAACCTTAAAATGGAAAAGATAATCAACTCTTCTTTAATTTTATCATAGTCATTAAAAAAAATGCTCAAAGCTAGAAAAGATATTCACCTCAAAGTTCATATACCCTTAATAAAATAAAATCTCAAAATGAAAGAAATGTTTTTAACTCTTCTTTAATTTTGAGAACAACAATTAAAAAATATATATATTCAAAATAAAAGAGATGTTCAATTCAACTTTAGTTTATATAATGCTCGTAAAATAAAATAAAAATCGGAATGAGTTAAAATTTGAAACAAGATATTATTACAATAGAAAATATAAAATATGTTTAACTTTTTTTAAAATTAATGCAATATTATTAAAATAAAATGGAAAAAAATACTATTGAAAAAAGTAGGTGTTCAATGGAAATGGTGTTTAACAATTTTTTAGTTTAAAATAAAATACTCACAATACAAAAGGTATACAACTCAATTTTGATTGGTGTAATGCTCATAAAATAATTTTGATTGGTGTAATGGTTGAAAAACATAGATAAAATATGGTTGACCCATATTTTATCTGTGTTTTTTAAGAATGATTTGGAGTTTTTTATACATACATTTTTTATACATATCCTATTTGGAAATATGGTTGAAAATATTCAAAACAAGTCATCAAATTTAATACAAGTCCAACAATGAAAATAATCAAAACAAGTCATCAAATTTAATATAAGTAAGCGATCTTCATTAAAATTTATATTGATATTAAAATTTATCAGAATTTAAAGTTTTTCTAAGCCATCAATAGTCCCTTATAGTCACATGGAAATGGGTCCTAGTTTTGATATGAAGTTATCATTTTCATGTAAAAAATCATTGCACAATCAAATTGCAAATAATGAACGCATTTATTCTATATGTAGTAAATTGGTTACATGCATTAAAAGATTTGTGTATATGATTTGGATAATTTGTAGGATTAAAGTATAATCATCCAAAGTATAGGTCAATTTAGGTTCCCTAGATACAATCTATAGGTTCTTCCCTGAAATTGTAAATAAGGTTTGATAAACTTTATAATTCGTGGGAAATACAACTTTTCTTAATTGAATGGACCATGAAAGTAAACTAAACTCGAAATGATTCTAGAATCCTAGATATTCATAAAGACGTGTACTTTCAATGAAAAATAAAAGATTTTGGAATGTATATGTGCTACTTGTTTAAAAACATTGTAATGGTATTCCATCTTCAATTATTCGTTCATGATTGACTTTGAACATTTTCCATTTTCCAACTTTTTATTTTATTTTATTGAACTTCTATTAACTTTATGTGTGTTGCACATACCAAATGACTATATTGACAAATTGTGACATATGACTGGTAGTATTGAAAGTGAACATGAGTATAAGTTTGATGGGTTTCTTGAAAAAAATACCCTTTCAATACAATGGATCCTCTTTCATATATAAAACCGTTATCATCAAAATCTTATAATAGCCTCATCTTTTGTTCTGTGCATCGCATCAAATAATATTTCACATTTTCAGTGTTGTCTATAGGTGCAACCATGCCAAAGGAATCTCCTACAAATAATTAGATATATTGGACAAAAAATACTTCGTGTTAGATTATCACACAAGTACATATACAAGTTATTTGAAAAAATTTAAACATAAAAATTACATTCTCTAACATGATCAAAAACTATATCGCCATCAACAGACACTATAGCTTCATTTGATTCCATCTCCTATGAGCTTGCAAGTGGAATTTTCCCTTTTACATTAAGTTCGATATGTCTACAAGCTTTAACATATTCTGCATTTTCGTTTTCACAAATATCTATGGATTATGTGTTCTCTATACAAACTGAACAAAAACAAGACTCATTTCTTCTATCAAATGCAAACACATTTTGATAACGTTTTGTTTTAATTGAATGTATTTTTCGTGTCTCGGGTATTGTAGTTGCATCATATAGGATTGATCTATTTACATCTTAGATTCCAACATACCAAAAAAACTTTCACAAGACAAGAACTTGTTAACTTGAAATCTCTCAAGAAAATTATTGAAGATTGAATATAAATTTGAACACATTCAAATAAAAATATCCTGTGTACATGTGTAACATTTATATATAGACACACATGTGCACATCTCTTGACGGATTATATTCATGGCTTAACATCATTTTGAACTATTCAACAACTTTTTCAGCGGATTCAAATCGATCGACATGAGGGTTCGTCTGATATCTTCGAAGTGCTCGTTTTACACATGCCCCTGCACCGTCATGCTCTCCTTTTCCATGACCAGTCTCAAAAAAATACCAACAATGTGTAATGTTTAAATTTTTATGAAGACGACATAACCAATAGAATTATCGTGAAAATTTGAACTGACCCGCACACCTATCTGACCATATCTAATGTCGATCAAATCTGATTTTGCATTCTTTCAATGAATCATAAAAATTTTCAAAACAATGTTGTACATAATGTGTGTCATGTGCTCGATCATCACTTATATAAAAGTGATATTCTTTAATAACATGTCAATTGTCATTGGTGATTTCTATGTTATCAAGACTCCATTGAGCATGTCTATATAGAACATGGACAAATATCGTGACTTTATTAAAATGATAATATTCACTCTGTATCTTTTTTTGTGCAGCGAATGTGTAATTCTCTACAAAATCAACTACAGAAAAAATTGTCCCTGGTGGAAACACTTCACGAGATTGTTTGAATTGTAGGTCTTTCCATTGAGCTCTATGTGAATGCTTGGTGTATTTATAAATTTATTCCTCACACTTCTTCAAAACATCTATCACATAGATTTTATCTACCTTCAAATCAATCCTTTTGGAAATAACATTTGAAGAACATGGAGTCATGTTGTTGATATATTCATATCTCTTCCAATTGACTGTTATATTAGAAAATGATTGATCATTCATATCAATATGATACTTTGAATGTGTAACATCCCTCTCTGGCACACTGAGTGAACTTATCAACTAGAAGAGATCCAAGAAATGGAAGAGAAAATGAAAACAATAAGACAAAGGATCCAAGAAGCGCAGGATCGACAAAAGAGTCATGTTGATGTGCATCGTTTTGACCATAGTTATGATGTGGCGATCAAGTATTCTTACGGTTGAAACTGCATAAGAGTTTGATCCAGTTGGAAAAAGGGGATAAAATATCTCCTAGGTTCATGGAAACCTATGATATTGTGGAAAGGAGAGGCTCGTGGCCTATTGACTAGCCTTGCCTGATTCTTGAGGCGTTTTGCACAATGTATTTCACGTCTCCATTTGAGACATTTTGTTTAGTGATCCTACACATGTTTTGACTTAAGCACCTAGCGGCTGTCGTATGAGGGGGCACTCATGGCTGAGCCGATACACATCTTGCATCATCGCATTCGACAACTATGGCGTCGAACGGTAGAGAAGTTCAAGGTCCAGTGGGACAGCTATAGTCCGCACTCGGTGACCTGGGAGGACACATATGATATGCGCTAGCAGTTTCCATTTTTGTTTGATAGATAGGCTTATAATACTATGATACACTTTATTTCTGCATTTATATCATGAAACTTCAGGACGAAGTTTAGACCAAGGGGGGGTGTATGTAACATCCCGCTCTGGAACAGTGAGCGAACTTATTATTTGAGGACACTTGCTCGCAAGTGATCCGGATTAGTATGCTATTAAAACGTTTGATTTTGATTATGAGGCATTATGGGTTGATGCCATATTGTTTTACTGCATTGACATAGACAGGTGCTATTGACTTAGTTTACTGAGTGTGCAAGATTTTGGACCTCGAGGATGCAGAGGCATCGATTGAACCCCTTGGCAAATTGACCATGATTTGCCCTTGATAATGTGACTGAAATTGCAATAAATGACCACGAATTGGCCTTTAAACTGTGACAGCGCTTTTCCCTTAGCTGGTGTCTGTGTAGGTATTGACCCAAGTAGAGGTTAAAATTGCTAAATTAAATTGTGGTCAATGATTGAATTGTGATGCATAATTGCTGAATTATTTCATAGTCGATGTCATTTATATCGAATTTGATGATTAAATTGTGATGCAGAATTGCCGAACTGATTCGTAATTGATGTTATTGATTGAATTTAATGACTAAGGTATAATGTAGAATGGTCGATTGGATTGTATCTAATTTTAATCTGATGTTAAGATAAAGACTGATTTATAATTTAGACTTGCTAAAATTTGATGGATAATCTATGCCAAAACAATTTGCAACTTGACGTGCCCCGTTAAAATGGAACCCATGTAAAGTTAGAATGTAATCATGGACCAGTTAGTTTGGGTGATTGGTGGGGTAGGGGACAATGTCGTATGGGCTGGCGTCACCCCTTGTCTTCGTCCTCTTGTGTCTCGTCGACCTTTTGTGTGGAGATAGGTATAGTCTCCCAGCCACTATTCGGTTCCTAGAGTGTCGAAGTTTCCTAGAGTCATTGGTCCGGATAGCTTATGTTTGCGCCAAGGTTATTGATGCATCTATCACCTAGGAATGACATGATTCCTAATGCGGGGATCATGGTGTGCCCTGTGGGATAGCGGCGAGCGAGACCTTGGCCAGAGTCGGTGCATTCTATGTGAGTTTGTCGGGTGTTGCAAGTTGCTTGGTGCATGGGTTGAACACCTTCAGGCATTAGGTTGGTGCACCTTTAGGTTCTCGTCTTGCTCATCTAGGCCAATGTGTAGGGATGGGGAGGTTTTCCCTCAGCTTGTAGGCGTGGTCATGTTGTGTTGGATGGGTAGTCGATCCTCCATGTTATTTTGTGCATGTTTTTCCCAGTCACCCTTATGCCTGTGTGTGGAGTCTTAATGGTTGTTGCCTATTCTATGGGCGTGGTGCTTGCCATCAGTTGTGTCATCTAGCTTTAATCGTTGTAGTTCTCTTGTTTTTGTCAAAAAAAATTGCACTGTTGTTTCTCTTGCAGTCGTAACGAAGAAGGGGTTGTTACATATGGTATCAGAGTGGGTTCAACCCTGCGACTGTGGATCGCCAGGCTTTCCACTGCAGTAAACCCGTGAGTATTAACCCTTGTGTTAAGTAAAAACCTTAACGTGTCCTCATGGAGATCGCATTTAGAGGGTGCCCCTGAGGGTCCACAATGTGCAATAGCTAGTACCGTTAGCATCCTCCGAGATCTCGAGAGAGATGAGTTCTAGCATCCATGAGTGTCATAGACGGTGGTGTCATCGAATAATAGTTGTAGAGCAAGGCATGTGCTTCACACTTCGTGTTTACGACCTCCAGCATGAAGGTCCAAATGGTGGTATTTCCACTGAAGGGGAGCGCTCTTTTATGGTGGAAGACGCTCCTGCCCCTTTTGAACCTAGTCGTCGGTGATGTGTCTTCGGAACTGTTCGAGGGATGGTTCCAGGAGAGGTATGTTTCTAAGGAATTTGTTGAGCGTTAGCTCAACAAGTTCAACACCTTGCGACAAGGTAGCCGCATGGTGCCCGAGTACAAAGCTCGTTTTGGAGCTACTTCTTTATGCTCCGCACCAAGTTACCCAGAAACTTAAGGTCAAGAAGTTCAAGTTTGAACTTATTGTTAGAATTCATCTTCGAACTTCGGGTACCAGGAGTACTAGACCAGAGAAGGGGTGTTGGATGTGTGGTGAGCCACACTACTAGTGCAATGGCCCTGTGGAGAGGACTAGAGCTTCTGGATCAGCTGGACCCTCTACCATGGGAGATATGGGCAAGGCCCATCGGATTCATGCAGCGGTGAATAACCGCCAGGTAGAGCATTAGTCGACTATGCTCAAGATGACAGGTACCATCACTGACCAGACCCTTAGTATTTTGATAGATCTCGATGCTACCGAGAGTTTCATTTACGGTGCAGCGCTAAAAAGGATTAAGGTAAAGGCAGTCGAACAGGATGAGTATAGCTTCATAGAGATGGCCTCGGGAGCCAAAAAAAAGGTTGGAGGAAAGGTTACGGGTTGTATCCTTAACCTGGGAGAGTTTTTCACAAGGGCCATCCTGTACATCATGATCCTAGGATCTCATGATCTCATGATTGGTATGGACCAGTTGGAATTGCATGAGGCAATACTCAACTATAAGACGAAATGGTTGAGCTTGGTAGATGACGAGGGACAGAGACGTGTGATTGTAGGATGGAACCAGGGAGTTTCCCTGAGGTTCATCTCTTCCTTACAGCTATGGAAGAGCATGCGCAAAGGGTGAAATATTTATGCGATCCTTGCGTGAAACGAGAAGGGAATAGCGGAAGGTCTAGAACACCTTCCGGTGGTGAGAGAGTTTGCGGACGTATTTCCATAGGAGTTACCTGGGATGCCACTGGAGAGGGAATTGGATTTTACTATAGACCTAAAACTGGGAACTGAACCGATATCTACAACGCCTTATCAGATGTTGACCCTGGAGTTACAGGAGTTGAGAATGCAACTGAAGGAATTGTTGGACCTGGGACTAATACGTCCAAGTGTGTCACCGTGGGGTGCACCTGTTATTTTCATATAAAATAAGGATGGTTCATGGAGGCTCTGCATTGACTACCGTCAATTGAACAAGGCAATGATCAAGAATTAGTATCTGTTGCCGAGGATTGATGATATGTTCGATCAAATGAAGGGAGCGATGGTGTTATCAAAGATCGATTTGCAATCAGGGTATCACCAATTACGGATCAAGGAGGATGATTTCCCTAAGACCGCCTTTAAGACGAGGTCTGGACATTACGAGTTTATTGTTTTACCATTTGGACTGACAAACGCCCCAGGGGTATTTATGAGTTTGCTGAACGGGGTGTTCCACGAATACATGGACAAGTTCGTCCAAGTATTCATTGACGATATTTTGATTTACTCTCGGATGATAGAGGAGCATGACGATCACTTGCGCTTGGTACTACAGTGTCTGCAAGAGCACAAATTGTATGGGAAGTTTTCCAAATGCTCATTTTATCAATCGATGATTCACTACTTAGGGCATGTCATCTCCGGCAAAGGCATCGTCATGGATACAGCAAAGGTCGAGGCTATTATGGAATGGCCTACACCGACGAATGTCCCGGAAGTGTGTAGATTCATGGGTTTAGCAGGATACTATCGACGATTCGTTGAAGGATTTTCGAGGATAGGAAGTCCAATCATGGAATTGCAGAAGAAAAACAAGAATTTTTTTTGGACCGATAAATGCGCAGAAGCATTTTGGAGGCTCAAGGAGTTGTTGACAACAAAACCAATACTAAAGGTCCCTGACATGGATTCGGAATTCTTGGTATTCACTGGCGCATCCAAGGAAGGCTTAGGCGGAGTCTTGATGCAAAACAAATGAGTGATCACTTACATCTCGAGGAACTGAGAAGGCATGAGGAGAACTACGCAACGCATGATTTGGAGTAGTTAGCCATGATATATGCCTTGAAGGTTTGGAGACACTACATTTTTGGACGAAAATTTGAACTAAAGACTGATCATTGTGGACTACAACATGTCTTTACACAAAGCGACCTAAATGCATGACAACAACGTTGGTCGGAATTGCTTAGCGAGTACGACTTCAATATTACTTACATAAAAGGAACAATGAACCGAGTGGCAGACGCATTGAGTCGGAGACCGCGCATCTTTTCGGTGTTGCCTCTTCAGACAAATCTACGTGAAAAGATTCTAACTTTACAGCGTGACGATGACTGGTACAAAGAGGTTGAGGGTTTTATTGGACAAAACACAATGATGGTACCACGATTTGAAGGATTTTCATTTGATAGAGATGGTTTATTGAGGTTTAAAAATCGGATCTACATACCACTGAACGACGAGTTGAGAATGTTGATCCTAAGCGAGGCTCATAGATTAGTTTACATGGCTCACCCGAGAGTCATGAAGATGAGGGCAGAACTTAAACCCTTATTCTTCTAGAAGGGAATGAAGGCAGACATAGTCAACTATGTGGCCAGATGTCTAGAATGTCAGCAGGTAAAGGCTGAACATAGACACCTAGCAGGATTACTACAACCACACGCTATTCCGGAATCAAAATGGGAGGTTATTTCGATGGATTTTATTGTTGGATTTCCACTGACAGCAAGGAGACATGACTCGATTTTCATAGTAGTAGACACTCTGACGAAGAGTGCTCACTTTGTTCCTGTGCGTACAATGTATCAGACACCTGACATAGCTAGAGTTTTC
Source organism: Picea mariana (assembly GCA_032191745.1). NCBI lineage: Eukaryota > Viridiplantae > Streptophyta > Pinopsida > Pinales > Pinaceae > Picea > Picea mariana. The sequence continues at coordinate 6,042 of JASDQU010294059.1, read as the reverse complement.
ATCAGTGAGATTATGAGGTTGCATGGCGTGCCTAAGAGGATTATATCTGATCGAGGATTGGTTTTTACTGGATGATTTTGGATGAGTTTCCAAGAGGCCTTGGGAACCCAATTTAACTTTAGTACTGCATATCACCCAGAGACTGACGGGAAGACCGAACGAATGAACTAGACCTTGGAGTACATGTTTTGCATGTACGTGATGGACCAACTAAAGGGTTGGGAAGAATTCTTGCCACTGGTGGAGTTCGCTTACAACAACAGTTACCAGAGCACCATTAAGATGGAACCTTTCGAGTTTCTCTACAGGAGACCATGTCAGACGCCTTTGAGTTGGGATGAAATTAAGGATAGGGTCCTGGTGGGACTAGAAGAGATCCAAGAAATGGAAGAGCAAATGAAAACAATAATACAAAGGATCCAGGAAGCACAGGATCGACAAAAGAGTTATGTTGATGTGCGTCGTTTCGACCATAGTTATGATGTGGCGATCGAGTATTCTTGCGGTTGAAACTGCATAAGAGTTTGATCCAGTTGGAAAAAGGGGCTAAACTATCTCCTAGGTTCGTGGCAACCTATGATATTGTGGAAAGGAGAGGCCCGTGGCCTATTGACTAGCCTTGCCTGATTCTTGAGGTGTTTTGCACAATGTATTTCACGTCTCCGTTTGAGACATTTTGTTTAGTGATCCTACACATGTTTTGACTTGAGCACCTGGCGGGTGTCGGATGAGGGGGAACTCATGGCTGAGCCAATCCACATCTTGGATCATCGCATTCAACAACTACGGCGTCGAACGGTAGAGAAGATCAAGGTCCAGTGGGATAGCTATAGTCCGCACTCGGCGACCTGGGAGGACGCATATGATATGCGCCAGCAGTTTCCATTTTTGTTTGATAGATAGGCTTATAATACTATGATACACTTTATTTCGGCATTTATATCGTGAAACTTCAGGACGAAGTTTAGACCAAGGGGGGGTGTATGTAACATCCTGCTCTGGCACAGTGAGCAAACTTATTCTTTGAGGACACTTGCTCGCAAGTGATCTGGATTAGTATTCTATTAAAACGTTTGATTTTGATTATGAGGCATTATGGGTTGATGACATGTTGTTTTACTGCATTGACATAGGCAGGTGCTATTGACTTAGTTTACTGAGTGTGCAGGATTTTGGACCTCGAGGATGCAGAGGCATCGATTGAACCCCTTGGCAAATTGACCACGATTTGCCCTTGATAATGTGACTGAAATTGCAATAAATGACCACGAATTGGCCTTTAAACTGTGACAGTGTTTTTCCCTTAGATAGTGTCTGTGTAGGTATTGACCCAAGTAGAGGTTAAAATCACTAAATTAAATTGTGGTCAATGATTGAATTGTGATGCATAATTGCCGAATTGTTTCATAGTCAATGTCATTTATATCGAATTTGATGATTAAATTGTGATGCAGAATTGCCGAACTGATTCGTAATTGATGTTATTGATTGAATTTAATGACTAAGGTATAATGTAGAATGGTCGATTGGATTGTATCTAATTTTAATCTGATGTTAAGATAAAGACCGATTTATAGTTTAGACTTGCTAAAATTTGATGGATAATCTATGCCAAAACAATTTGCAACTTGATGTGCCCCGTTAGAATGGAACCCATGTTAAGTTAGAATGTAATCATGGACTAGTTAGCCTAGGTGATTGGTGGGGTAGGGGACAATGTTGTATGGGCTGGTGTCACCCCTTGTCTTCGTCCTCTTGTGTCTCGTCAACCTTTTGTGTGGGGATAGGTATAGTCTCCCAGCCACTATTCGGTTCCTAGAGCGTCGAAGTTTCCTAGATTCCTTGGTCCAAATAGCTTATGTTTGCGCCAAGGTTATTGATGCGTCTATCACCTAGGAACGACATGATTCTTGATGCAGGGATCATGACGTTCCCTATGGGATAGTGGAAAGTGAGTCCTTGACCGGAGTCGATGCATTCTGTGTGAGTTTGTCAGGTGTTGCAAGTTGCTTGGTGCATGGGTTGAATGCCTTCAGGAGTTAGGTTTGTGAGCCTTGAGGTTCTCGTCTTTCTCATCTAGGCCATTGTGTAGGGATGGGGAGGTTTTCCCTCATCTTGTAGGCGTGGTTGTGTTGTGTCGAACGGGTAGTCAATCCTCCATGTTATTCTGTGCATGTTTTTCCTAGTCACCCTTATGCCTGTGTGTGGAGTCTTAATTGTTGTTTCCTGTTCTATGGGCATGGTGCTCATCATTAGCTATGTCATCTAGCTATAATCGTCGTAGTTCTCCTTTTTTTTTCAAAAATAATTTGAACTGTTGTTTCACTTGTAGTCGTAACGAAGAAGGGGTCGTTACAGAATGAAACAAACTTAGATTTTCACAACGATCACATTTCTTTCCACCAACACATTTTATTTTGTAAAATAAATCATCATCTTCTCTTTCACATAGAATTTCAGATATAAAAGAACAGATTGTGGAAGGAGGTGAACTTGGCCATAAATTTTTACCAAAATCCAAAAAAGTGTCGTACTACAACTCAAATTCCACATGACAATGACAACAATAAGTGTCACGAACAGTGATGGGTCTAACAAACCATGGTTTTTGTTGCACACATGTATTGATGGAAATTTTAACTTCTTTGTGCTCTTCTTTGAACTTATTAAACAATTCTATTTGTGTCATTGGAAATATATGTTTTGGATGTTCTTGATATTGTTTTTGTGCTCTTCTTCGTCGCAACACATCCCTTTTATGTGGTGAAACACAAGATTCTTCCAACCAACAATTACAGGCCATTTCTTTAACATTTTCTGCAAGTCTATCTTTGTAGGGTTGTCTAGAAATCACTGTCCAACAAGCCAGTTCATCATTTGCATCTATTTGCAATCAAAATTTTCTATGTTTATGCAATGTTTTTCTTGACGTTCCCATCATTTTTTCCATGTGTCGTATCAAACGATATTTTATATTGCTAGATGAAACAACTGTTGTTTGTATCACTCTACATACAACACTGACATCTTTTTTTTGAGATTTTCCAAAAGCTTTTAATACACTAGTTATATTGTCAAAGACATTTTGTTTCACCTTTGTATCCTTTGTCGACTTTTGAATACCCAATAATGATGTAGCTTCTTTTAACTTTCTTGACTTTATTAGACAAAGTAAAAGTTGAGATTGTACTATTATTGATTCATCTTTGAAAAAAGTATTATACATATTCTCAGTTCGATATTTTATATAATGCTTAGCTTTTTTCTTCCCAAATTTGTCAGTATCAACATTTTATAATATTTCATCATCAATGTTGATAGATTCTCTAACATATTTCAATTTAAAATTTATATTAAAAACCAAAACCCAAACATAAATTCACTAAACTATATATACAAGTGTTCATCTTGTATTATCTAAATTTATGTACATACCTATAGGTGATTCATCTTCTGCTTCAATTTCACTTTCAACGTCTTCTTCGACATTATAAGACAATTCTATTTATGTTTTTTGAAAAACATCAAATTGTAATTACAATCAATTATATTAAACAATATTTTAAATTTGAATTCTATGCTTTTAATATAGACAATATGTGCATGCATACCTAGTTGGACTTCTACTTGTTGAAAATCTCTATTTACATTATCATCGTTTCTTTCTTCAATATTTGCACATTCTCGTTTCTTTCTCCAGTATTGTTCTTTCCTTTGTTCGTTTTGGTGAGTATCATCTCGAGTGTGATCAAATTTTCTCTTGCAAAAACTTTTGTTTCCCATGACTTTTATATTTATCTGTAAAAGATATGTTCAACAAAGACTTTACCTTGAAAAAATACTCAACATTTATCTTTCAACATATAAATTGTTATTCCAATAAAAACTTGAACAAACATCAATTACCTTATTCAACAAAAACCAAAAAGACGATTCGAAACTTTGTTTAGGTGATCTAGAAAACCATCAAACAAGCGATGAATTGTGTTAAATGTGTTCGGTCGAAAGCGTATTTATATGATTTGGCACAAAATGAAACGATACGACGTGTCTTTTCATTTTTCCGACGAACGAAATTCGCTCAACAATCTTTCGGCTGAAAGAAGGTTTTTTCAGCCGAAAACCTTGGAAACCATTTAGTTTTTACGATTTCCATTAGAATTTAGTTTTTCGACCAAAAGAATATTGTTTCAGCCAAAATATTGTTTCGGCCTAAAACTAAAAATTGGGACAGTATTCAGAAACCAGAGAATTCCTCCAAGATTACATGAACTTTGAAGGTTGTGAACTCTTGCAAATACTCAAAATTTGGTTTCGAAAATGACACCAGCATTTGCAAAATTGAATCTAGTTTCAATTCCTATAATTTGTTTTCATTTTCATTATTTTTATCTAATTTTATTTAATTTTAAAAAAAAATCACTGCATAATATTTTCAGTAGACATTATGATTTGGTGAAATGAAATATCTGTATCTCTAAAAGTACACAGTGAAAAATTTAGAAAAAATTATATTCATAATCCTTAAATTGTTCTTTTCAAAAGGGTATATTTAGATTTTACTTTTAATTAAAAATTAAAATAGATACAAGGTGTGGGAAAACATGTGTTTAAAATCTACAACGTTTACATCTTGGTCAATGACGCAGACCGCCACCCCAGGCACATCCGCAACCACCAGGACCTTCTCTTTCCTCGGCCCGAAGAGTTGAACCACTCTTCAAATCCCTTATCGGGACTTTTCCGCACCCACATGATGCTCCTTTCGATCAACCTGTTGCCTTATCGGGAAATCGGAACTCGCGTGGTTGCGAGTCCTATGCTCACGAAATCGGGTCTTGTAAATCCTCGAACCCCGATGACTATTTGCCCGTGGCTTCCTTGCCTCTTATCGGGAATTTCCCCATCGGGAAATCGGTACTCACGCTGTCGTGAGTCACTGCTCTTGCGAATCCCCGACTCCCGATCTCTGATGCCACCTGTCCTCCTTCACTGTACTATGCGGCCCCACGCACTAGCCAATGCTTTCCGAGGTATCGCCTCTCGCGACCTCGCAAACTTTGACGCCAATATTTGCGGCTCCAACTCGCGAACCCCCGAGCTCACGATATGTTGATGCCACCTGTCGTCGTCTCCCTACAAGGAATGACCTCCCAACACCTGTCCTCCACCGCTCGGTGTGACAGTGGGACCCATCACGTTTTGCAAAATTGCGGTTTCTCCAGCTGCGATTTCGTTGTATGAGAGAACCCCAAAACACCAAACCCCGACTCCCTGGGATCTCCTGACACGTGTCTCACACGATCGACAACTCTGAGCCTATCGGGATATTGCCCCTCGCGATATCACGATATTTGTTGTGCCAACTTGGGACTTCAACTCACGATTACCCGATACACGAGATCACGCGCAGATCCAATGGCTCCCTTTATCTCGGATCAACGGCTCTGCTCGCGTCGAAAAATCGCTAATCGGGATTTCAGCACACAAGACTCCTGTCTCTAGAGTCCTGATCCTCCGATGAGTTGAATCTCTGATGAACCCTGGCTCCTTCTTTGCACGCTAAGGCTTAAATCCTGTGCAACTTTCCTGAGATCTGATGACTGGAGGGATTTCGTTGTTTCCCTTGACGAATCCTGACCGTCGATTCCTCCTCTTCGAGGATTCTCTAAAATGGCTAAGTATTCTGCTCGAGACTTGATTTCCAAGTCTGCCCTGCAACCTCTGCCTGACCCTTCTTCTTCTTCAGACTTCTGTGCTCTTCTTCACGATATCAAGAAGTGCTAAACCTCCTGAGCTTTTCCACTCTGACTCCTTCAGATGGATTCGTACGCACTCTTCGTACTTGATGTTCAACAACTTCTTAAGTGTTGAGTCCTTCCGATTCTGCGCACTTTCTGCAGCAGCAGTCTTCGACTTCTCTTTGCTCAGATTAACAACTGAGACTTCTTCTCCAGCCCGTGCACTCCTTTGCACAGCTTCAATAACCCAAATCAACTTCTGGGCGAATGAGAACAAGAGTTAGACTACTGAGCCTTCATC
>JASDQU010294058.1:2228-14251 GCA_032191745.1 Picea mariana | reverse complement strand
ATTGATGTTATATGTGTAGTATGCTATGTACTATGTAGGATGTACTAAATGGTTGATGCTTTAATGATCATCAATTCATCACTAATCAATTACTTAAATGATCTTATATCTATGTTTTCATGTTTTTTGCAATTGATTCAACATTCTGTATGTTTTATATATATATATATATATATATGCATCAATATATATATATTTTTATGTATTATATAAAAAATGCTCCCGAAACGCTCCCGCTCCTGGAGATTTTTGAAAATATGCGCTTCCCGCTCCCGCTCCCGCTTCGCGCTCCCAACAGCCTTGATAAGAGCACTACCTCTCATCCAAATATGCGCCCAGCTATCCAATGGTGCACCCAACCTAAGATATTTCTCAGCTCTGATTTCTAATAAGAACTTGACCCCCTTTTCTTCACAGAGAATGTGCCCAACTTCAGAAAATAACTCACTGTGCAGCCCACGAATCTGTTATGGGAAAACTAGGCTTCCCATATTCATCAACTCGACCCCAGAGAAGAATACTCGACCGTAGCTGAAGCATATACTTCCACGAGTGAATATCTCACCCTCTTCAAGCAACTCGACCCCTGTAAGCTTAAACTCAGCTGCCACCTCTGAAACTTAGCCTCAAAACATAAAACTCTGCTACCAAGAGGAATTACTTATCCACTCTAAAGAACAATGAAGAAATCTGGAGCGATCTCTTCCCCAAATCTAGCTAGGGTGTAGCAACACCGAAACCAGAGATAAATGAAGGGTTTCCTGAAACCCTAGTCTGTCTTCTCAAGAGCTCTACAAAATATTTTTCTCAAATGAGCAAAATGCAAGAATGAGGAGAGACTCCTCATTTTCCCCTTTTAATTCCCTCTTGAGCCTTTTCCGCTCGCATCTTTTAATTTTATTTTATTAAAGCCACTTTATGGGTTTCTAGACTTTATAACTTAAAAGTGACTTTTCATTAGCCTAGAACCCAAGTCCCCCTTTTTTATCCATTTTAACTTTATAAAGTTTCCTAGGCAAATCATGTTCCCTAGATCATTTTCTGCCTTAGCCTACAGGAACTTATTAGGCTAGTGGAATTTTCCCTTATGAACCCTAAGCCGATGGGGACATTACATTGTATCATCGAACAGGTACTTCCGCACAGATCTAAGTGTCTAGATGTGTGGAAGTCGTCCAAAACCTTCAACCTTAGTAATTTACTTTAATTAAAGAAATTATTTAAGTAAAGTTCTTTTATAATTAAGTTGATTTTAATTTAATAAAATGCTAAGATTATTAGCATTGGTGAATTAAATGAATCTTACCCATTGATTTCAAGTGAGATGAGATCTAATCTCAATTGTTAATCACTTTGGAGATTAGGGTTATGGTTGATTCGGTTATAACTCAAGATTATAAAAGTAATGCTAGGTGAAGGAGAAAGACATCCATAGAAGAGAAAATAAGGACTTTTGCTCTAGTGCTTGAGTCAGTAAAGACTGTGACTCAAGGGGTTCATCCACTTGAGAGAAAAGGACTTTTGCTCAAGTGCTTGAGTCATGAAAGATTGTGATTCAAGGGGATCTAAAAAAAGGTGAAGAAGGACTTTCATCTACAGATCAAGTACAAAGGTGTAGCAAGAGGAGAAAACCCACCATCTAGAAATCAAAGAACAGATTTTTGGGTGGTACCAATGTTAGGTTTTTACTGTTGTTATTAGGTTATTTCCAAATTACATGAGCATTCAATGCATTTTCAAAACAACAACATAAATGTTAAAAATAATTTAAAAAAGGTACCTAGGCAAGTGTTTTTCATCACCCTAGGTGCCTAAGGGGTGAGAAAATGCCTAATGTGGACCTTAGTCATTTAATTTATGAGATGTAAATTAAAAGGTGACTTTTTGACCTTAGGGAAAGTGGGTGAGTTAAGTGAATTAATCTCCACCACTCGTCTCGTCTAATTTCAGCGATTGGATTAGATGACGTTTCACTTTCCACTCATTGAGTCGATTAGGGTAAGGAGGGCACACCCATTTTGGGTTGTTACATGAATTTTTGAGAGAGCTGGAAAGAGAGAAGTCAAGCAGATACAAAAAAGGAAATTTTTGAAGGTGGCACAAATCCCAAGACACCAAGCTACAACACAAATTTTGAGGTGAAGGTACAGGGCATTTATTGGGCCATACTGTACAAATTTGTGGAGGCCATACTTCTATTTTCTAGCACAGAAATCGAGGAGATACTGCTGTGAATTTTATGGAAAGTTGGCACACTTTCCTAGGCAGTCGTACAACACTTTCTTGGACAGAAATTCAAGTTATTGTCTTGGCACGAATTTCGAGGGAGTCCATACAGCAAGAAGGGCACAAAATTCAAGGGAGTTGAGCTGTGCATATGTATAGAAAATTCAGGCACAAATTTCGAAGAGTTTGACTCAGTTTGTGAAGTGGAAATTTGGCATGCTTTTCGAGATAACTCTGTATTTAATTTCTGAAATTAATGACTAGTGTAAGACATTTTCTCTGAGCTCTGAAATAATAAAAATCCCTCTCACTGTGTTGACCGCCTATTCAACTAGGGGGTCAACTCCATGTACCATGAAGATATGCATCATCAAATGCTACCAAGTCAGAGACTATTTGGTTCTACAAGGCATTTTTGGCCTCCAACACATATTTTTGTAATTGGAATTTTCACTCTCCTACGTGGAAAAATAATGTAATAGGTCTGCATGGATCATAGTTAGGTAAGTTACCTTAGGATTTCTTCATTAGGAGAGTTCCTTTCACTGATTGTTTCTTTTCCTCGGGTTATTAATTCGTCCTAACTAGCCTTATTAATTTCCCTTGAGTTTTTCAGTCCCATAAATAATTCCTCCAAAGTGGTGAAAGGCGTTCTAATGGTGTCATCCTCTAGTTGCTAGTATTTATGAATTATGTAAATGACCATGTAAGACATCTCTAGAAGTTTTGCGGAATTCCATCGAGTCTAGATAGGTTTTTTTAATTAATTAAAATTGCCTAAGGTTAGGTAATTTAATTAATTTATTTTTGATAAATAATGTAAAAACTAAGTCCTTGGGTTTTTGCTAGGGCTATTTGTGCTCAAAAGAGATGGAATGAGACCCCCTACACCCTTGGACCAAGTTTCATCTCAGTTGGACAACTTTTGCTAGGTGTTTCTCCATAGGGAGTCCAAGTCAGTCAAAATAATAATTTTAATTGCTAAGCTTGACATGGTAAAAATGTCATTTTTTGTAATTGAGCAAATTGAGTAAGGTAAAGTGAAAGATGATGATAAAACACTTTCCTAACCTACGCAACCCTTTTCCAACCCTTACACACACACCTCACTCAAACACTCACTCAAACCCTCATGCCCCCTAAGGGATTTACGCCCCCCTCTCATGTGAAAACCTTTGAACATAAAATAACTTGAGTTGTGGCCCCCTCTCCTCACATGTGCGCCCTCCTTAGCCTCCCACGTCACCTCTTGGGCGTGTCCCACCCTCTCCAACTCATCTCCACCTCACCCATCCATGCCAAAACCCTAGAATTGCGCCCCATCTCCTTGAGATCACCACTTTGACTTGGGTTTTGACATTTGGCATTCATCCAAGAGGGGTCACTTTGCCTTTAAAGGTATAAATAAAGGCCCTACCTCACTCATTTCCTCACCATCTCTTGATTATTGTTATGCTACCAAATTCTTGCCTCATCCCTCTCTCATCTTCCATTCTTAATTTCACTCATTTTTGCTCTATTTTTTAGAGGAGCTTGTAGCAATTAGTTTTTGCAACTTCCTCATTTGGAAATAAGAACGAGCTTTGGAGGACCTTGGTGTACTTGGGATTTTCTCTTGGTGCACATGCTTTGGAGGTGATCTTGTTCCTTGTGTTTTTCATATTTGAGATCTAGAGTAGGTATCTAAAACAAATTAGTTTGTTTGGATAGATCATGCAATAGTGTAGTTGTAGAGCTACTTGAGTAGGATAGTAATTAGTGCAAATTAGTTTGTATTACTTGTTTATCTTACCCTCTATTTGCTCTTATCTCACATTGGCTTCACAAGTTGCAGGTTTGCTTCAAGGGTTTGCAAGGTTGGCTTCAAGTTGGAAGCTCTCCTTCATAACCTAACTCCTCTCTTTCTTAAGTTGTTTTTCTGCTCACACATATTCAGTTTTTGATTTGCTAACACTATTAGATAGGTCAATATATGAATCTCATTTTCTGAAATTTTTATGCAAAAAAATTATGTTGAAAAACATAAATTTTCTTAACTTTTGTGTGTGTTTTGCACCATTTCCAGCAAGCAATAACTTGTTGGTTTTTGTAGGTTCTCCCCAGGTCAAGGGTAAATGCTGCACATTTTCAGTCACAAAACACACAAAGCACCCTTCCTTTAATTGGGTAACAACACTCAACCATTTCTCCATCTTTTCTAAGCATTGTAGCAAGCCCAAAGGGGGTCCCCAAGTGGTTTGCCTTCTCTTTTAATTTTTTGTTATTGTAAAGCTATTAGTGCCTACATCTTGGTGTGAGTTTGGAAAAGCCAACCCCCAAAATCGTAAGGCGAGGTTGTTCATTTAATTTTCTACATTCTTTATTCTTTGCCTGACTTGTCATTAGGACAAGGTTGTGTGGCTAGGGTGTTTTAGTTTAGTTTATTTTCCAACCCCCTTTGGCACAAAATAGGAAGGCTTGCCTCCACCTTGTGCCATTGAGAGTGGTTTGTATTTCAATTTCTCCTTTCAAGTTTTTCTTGCATTTTTTAGTTGCCTACACCTTGGATATGAAGTTGGCATAGCCAACCCCCAAAATAGTATGGCTAGCTTAGTTATCTATTTCTAATGTGTTTATGCTAAATGGACTAAAACTATGTAGAAGTAGATCTCACACCACTAAAGATAGCTTAAGCCCATGGAGGCATAGATTCTATCGCATGCTTTAAGTTTTATTTTACTTTGCAAGTTTATCTCAAGCATTTATCTTATTGCATGTAACATGGGCATATTGTGATCATTTAAAGGCAACTTAATCTCTTTATCTTGCAATCTATTACTAAGTTTCCTTTCATGCTTTTCAAGTAACAATCTTATGGTTTAGAACTTCATTTCTTGCAAGTTTAATATTTCGGTTTTGGCATTGTTTCACACTTTCTGAGCAAACAAATCTCACCTTTACACACCTATACACTAAAATTTACTTAGTCCATAGGCCTAATAATCGACTAGACTTAATAGGGCACATTTACTAACCCAACTTTGCCATTTAAACGAGGACTAGAGCAGGCAATGGAAGGTGATAGGCCGGGGACGATCTCGTGGCGCTCAGCGTCCTTTCCAGGAGTACTATTTTCCCTTGGGCTGACTTGTGGAGCTAGGGTAGGCCTTGTTGCCATACTTCTTGAGCACCCAGCAGTTACTTGATACAAGCGGGGGGAGTATTAGGTTGACACTTAGCTAGTATTAAATCTTCACTTAAAATCTTAATCAACACTTCAATCCACTTCAACTTTGGGCATCTATTTGGCACATCATTTGTGGTTGGCACTTATTCAACTTTGCAAGCACTTTACTTTCTCATTTACTTCTCATGCAAGTTTAATTTATGTGTTGTGGATCAAAATCTAAGTAGTCATAGTTGTGATTGTGGACATTTTTCCTTTAAGCATTTATATTCTTATTGAGTGGTGTGTTCATCTCTTTTGTTTGGTCCCTCAAGAAGTTGTGCATCCTTTGGAGGCACTTCCTTGTTGGACCTTGTGTAAACTTGTTTGCCATTGAAAGAAGTCACAATAGAGTAGTGCATCCCTTTGGGAGACACTCTATTGTTGAGCATGCTAGGCTTGATGTGTTGGTGAATGTTTCTTTTTGAGTTTATTTAATTTCCTGCACATACAAGCAATTTTGGTTAGTATCTTTGTAAATCATTGTATATTACTTTGTATCTTTTGCTTATAGTTGTATCATCTATTCATCTTGTATCTAGTTGTAACTCGTTGTATCTTATCTTGTTGTAAAGTAGCTTGTTTATTTGTAACATTGTGTAATCATTGTAATCAACCTCCCTAAAACTTTAGTTAACCCCTAGCCCAGTCTTAGGCACTAGTCTTAGTTGTCCTAGGAAAAGGCTTTGCTTGTCATAATTGAATTGTTGCAAATTGCATTGTTGCCTTTGCATCATAGGCTAGATCTTCCCCCAACCTTCTAACTAATTAAAAGCAACTCCTAGAACATAACGTTAATCTCATCTAGTAACTAGGGTCTTCCCCCCTTGGCTTCCCTAGGAGTGAGCCTAGACGGAAGAGGTTCAAGTCAAAGTGACAGCGTGGGCTTTGAACCTAGGCATTGTGCCTCCAAGGACACACTAAGGGAACAAGACTTAGCTCATGTCTGCAAGTGTGTATAAGAACAACAACACATTGGTTTTCCCCTTGTGGGTTTTTCCAGGGTCATTGTTAGACCAAAAATATCTGTGCATTTAATATTTTGAAAATGGTGTTGTTGATATAAATGTATTTCTACATTAAATGTTGTTCAGAATCCTCATGTTTCAGTTTTGACATTTTGTTTATATGTTGGGTATTTATGGCTGTCATAAAACTGGGTTTTGGGCATAAAACATTGAGAAAAATCAGCGAGACTTGAAACTGGGTGGGGTTTGAAAATTTTACATGGTATCAGAGCTGAGTTGAAGAGAAATGCAAATTTAAATCAGCAATATAGAGAGTGGGACAGAAATTACTTCACCGTATTGATTTTGGAATTTTTTATTTTCAGCAGAGAAGGTTCAATGGCTACTGGTTAAAGGGTTGAGGACAGACTTGATGGGGCAGTAAATTTTGGTGCTTGGAGGGAGAGAATAATATTGCTTCTACGGGAGAGTCAGTTGTGGCACATTGTTGAGAATTCAACAACAAACCTAGTAACTATACCTACAGATGTTACTCTTCTAGCAGCCTATAACAAGAAGAGTATCAAGGCTAAAAGAATCATCTGTGATGCCATAAAGGACCATTTGATTCCTCATGTGACAGGGAAGACAAATGTCTATGAGATGTGGGAGTCCTTGACAAAGTTGTATCAAAGTACAAATGAGAACCGAAAGATGGTTCTGAGAGAGAAACTGAAAAGCATTAGAATGACCAAGGCTGAAAATGTGGTCACATATCTTACCAGGTTGACACAGGTAAGAGATGAACTTGGAACTGTTGGGGATGCCATTGTTGACAGTGAACATGTGAGGACAACATTGAATGGGGTGACCAAACAATGGGTTGTTTTTTCTGAGGGCATTGTGGCTAGAGAGAATCTTCCCAAGTGGGAACGTCTTTGGGATGACTTTGTTCAGGAGGAAACCCAGAGAGGTTATCTGCATGGCAGTTCATCTACTGGTAATGATGAGGAGAATGTGGCTCTTGCTGCTAATAGCAACAAAAAGTTCAAAAAGGTTCCTAAGGGAGGACACCAAAGAGTGAAGGCGAGAAGGACATGAACAAAGTCAAGTGCTTTGCATGTCACAAATTTGGGCACTATGCAGGATAGTGTCCTAATAAGAAGAATAAGAAGACAACAACTTCAGCAAAGGTAGAGGAGTTTTCCACCAAGTTCGATAAGGAGTTTTCCTTAGTGGTGTGTCTTTCCACTAGAGCCACACATTCCATTGTTTGGTATATTGATAGTGGTGCCTCCCGCCATATGACAGGTGTTCATGAGCATTTAACAAATCTTACACATATTGGTGATCTTGAGGTAGTGCTTGGAGATGACCGGGTGGTCAAGGCAGTTGGTAGTGGGACAACATCATTTCAGAGGGAGTCTCAACCTCCCATGTTGTTGAGAGATGTCCTATATGTTCCTGGCTTGAATAAGAACTTGATTTTAGTTTCTACTATTGAGGAGAAGGGATACGAGGTGTTGTTTTGTGATGGACAAGTGCTCCTATTTCCCAAGTGAACCAATATCACTTCGGCCAAAGTGATTGGGACTCGACATGAGAAGCTATACAAGCTCATGTTTCAACCGACTAGTGCATTTGTATCATACTACCAACAATAGTGATCTTTGTGAGCTATGGCATAGGAGGATGGTCCATTTGCAGCATGGGGCTCTGAGGATACTGAGGCAGATTGTGACTAAAGTGCCATAGTTCATTACAAATCACCAGGAGTTGTGCAAGGGGTGTGCTTTGGGAAAGTATACCAAGACTGTTTTTCCAAGTAGTGACAGCAAAGCAACAGATATAATTGATTTGATTCATTCTGACGTATGTGGTCCTATGTCTTTTTCATCTTTGAGTGGTTGTGTATACTATGTCATATTCATTGATGACTTCTCTCGGAAGTCTTGGATTTTCTTCATGAAGACCAAAGGACAGGTCTTCAATCGGTTCCAAGAGTTCAAAGCTCTTGTGGAGAACCAGACTGGGAGGAAAATCAGAGTACTGGGGAAAGATAATGGGGGTGAGTATAGCTCCAAGGAGTTTAATGACTTATGTGCAAGAGAGGGCATCAAGAGGGAGTTGATTGTTCTTTACAACCCATAGCAGAATGGGGTTGTTGAGAGGAAGAACAGGGCCATAATTGGGGTTGCGAGAGCCATGTTACATGATCAGGGGCTGCCACTTTTTCTTTGGGCTTAGACATGTTACGTTGTAGTTTATCTGTAGAACAAGAGTCCACACAGAGCATTGGGGGATAACACTCCTGAGGAGGCTTTCTCTAGGAAGAAGCCTGAGGTTGGGCACTTTAGGATTTTTTGGTGCCTTACATATTCACATGTCCCTTCTGAGAAGAGGACAAAGCTAGAGCCCACAACATAAAAGGGGATTTTTGTTGGGTATAGCACGACTTTAAAGGCTTTCCGCATATACATCCCTTCCTTGAGGAAGACAGTTTTGAGAAGGGATGTGAGATTTGAGGAAGATAGAGCCTTTAAAAAGTCATGAGGGACTGAGAGGGGTGAACAGTCATCACCTCAGATTCAAGTGAGTACACAACAGACTTCAGTGACACGGAGTTCAAGTCCACCAGTTTCAGTGACGACTGGTCCACAGGGCACAGGGCCACATGTGTCAAGATCACAGGTTATTGATCCTCAGATTTCAGAATCGTATGCTCCTAATTCTACTTCAGGTTCACAGTCTTCAGAAGATGGGGTTGAGCAGGGGGAATCCCCTCCACGGGACACTACTTGAGAGAGGAGGAAGCCACAAGTGGCTTCAGGATACTTTGAAGGAGGCACAAGGTTCTGTGGAGAATCTTAGGCGGGCTGTGAGGGAGGGTAAACCTCCTAAGAGATTTTGCAGCTATATTGTGATGGTGAGCAACATCAAGGAGTCTGAGCCTTCCACTTTTGAGGAGGCTGCTGGCAGACAAGTTTGGAGAGATGCCATGATGGAAGAATACAGTTCCATCATGAAGAATGATGTTTGTGAGATTGTTCCTAGACCGGAGGGGAAGTCAATGGTGAATTTTAGGGGGCTCTATAAACTCAAGTATGTTGCAGATGGCAGCATTGAGAAATACAAAGCTCGTTTTTTGGCTCGATGGTTCTCACAGGTTGAGGGAGTTGACTATGATGAGACCTTCGCTCTGGTTGCTAGATATACCTCGATCAGGGCAATGATCTCTATTGCAGTAGAGATGGGTTGGAAGATCCATCAGATGGATGTGAAGACCACATTTATGAATGGTCTCATACAGGAGGAGGTGTACATTGAGCAGCCATTAGGATTTGAGGTGCATGGGAGAGAGTCTCATGTGTGCATATTGAAGAAGGCATTGTACGGGCTGAAACAAGCTCCTAGAGCTTGGTATTCTAGGATTGATGCCTACTTGCAGCAGTTGGGCTTTGAGAAGAGTGAGGCGGATGCCAACCTGTACTTCATTGTGGTTGGAGAGGATCCTCTGATACTCTTGCTTTATGTTGATGATCTTTTCATTATAGGGGCTGAGAGACTCATTACTAGCTGCAAGAGAGCCTTCTTTCAGAGTTCGAGATGACAGATATTGGACTGATGCATTATTTTTTCGGGTTGGAGGTTTGGCAGGAGCCTGGACACATCTTTCTAGGATAGGGGAAGTATGCTTGTGACATTTTGAGGAGATTCCAGATGGAGGACTGTAGGCCAATGACCACACCGATGATTACTAATTGGAAGACGCTCCATGCTTTTGAGTCATAGTTGGCTGATCCCACTTGATATCATCAATTGATCGGTTCATTGATGCATTTGGTCAATACCAGACCAGATATTTGTTTTGTTGTCAACACTCTTAGTCAGTTTATGGTGGAGCCTAGGAGAGTGCATTGGGTGGCAGCAAAACATGTGCTCAGATATCTTTGTGGTATAGTGGATTATGACCTAGACTGTCTGAGAGGGGATGGAGTTCGATTGGTGGGATATATTGATTCAAATTGGGTAGGATGTGTCAGAGACAGGAAGAGTACTTTTGGATGTTTTGGATTGGGCTTAGCAGTGGTGTCTTGGTTTAGTCGGAAGCAAAAGTCAGTGGCTTTGAGTTCTGCAGAGGCTGAGTATATGGCTGCCAGTTGGGCCAGTTGTGAGGCCATTTGGCTTTGCAAGTTATTGGTGGGATTATTTGGTGTGCAGTTGAGACCCACTATGATTTACTATGATAATCAAAGTTGTATCAAACTCTCTGAGAATACCGTTTTTCACGACAGGTCTAAGCACATTGAGATTCGATATCACTTCATATGGGATTATGTTCAGAGAGAAGCAGTTGAGCTACAGTACATATCTAGAGATGAGCAGATCGCGGACATACTCACTCAATCTTTGGGCAAAGGAAAGTTTGTATCATTCAGGGACAAGCTTGGAGTGGTGAGTAAAACCTTCCTCGGTAAGAGGGAGTGTTAAAAATAATTAAAAAAAAAAGTACCTTGGCAAGTGTTTCTCATCACCTAAGCACCTAAGTGGTGGGAAAATGCCTAATGTGGACCCTAGTCATTTAATTTATGAGATGTAAATTAAAAGATGACTTTTTGAACTTAGGGAAAGTGGGTGAGTTAAGTGATTTAATCTCCACCACTCATCTAGTCTAATCTTAGCCATTGCATTAGATAACCTTTCACCTTCCACTCATTGAGTCGATTAGGGTAAGGAGGGCACACCCATTTTGGGTTGTTACATGAATTTTTGAGAGAGCTGGAAAGAAAAAAGTCGAGCAGATACAGAGAAGGAAATTTTTGAAGGTGGCACACATCCCAAGACACCCAGCTACAGCATAAATTTCGAGGTGGAGGTACAAGACATTTATTGGGTCCTACCATACGAATTTGTGGAGGTCATATTGTTGTTTTTTTGCACGAAAATCAACGAATGACTGTTGTGCATTTTCTAGAAAGTTGGCAGGATGTCCTAGGCAATTGTACAACACTTTCTTGGACAAAAATTTGGGTTGTTGTCTTGGCACGAATTTCGAGGGAGTCGATACAGCAAGAAGGGCACAGAATTCGAGGGAGCTGACCTATGCATATGTACAGGAAATTCGGCCACGAATTTCGAGGAGTTTCGCTTAGTTTGTGAAGTGGAAATTTGGCATGGTTTTTGAGATAAGTCTGTATTTAATTTCTGAAATTAATGACTGTTGTAAAAGACATTTTCTCTGAGCTCTGAAATAATAAAAATCTCTCTCACTGGTTTTGCCCTAGTGGGTTTTTCCAGGGTCACTGTTAGACCAAAAATCTCTGTGCATTTACTTTTCTAAATATGGTGTTGTTGATATAAATTTATTTCTGCATTAAATGTTGTTTAGAATCTTCATGTTTCAGTTCTCAAATTTTGTTTATATGCTGAGTATTTATGGTTGTCATAAAATTGGGTTTTGGGCATTAAACATTGAGAAAAATAAGCGAGACTTGAAACTGGGTGGGGTCTGAAAATTTTACAATAAAGAGGATAACTGAAAGAAACACAATCACAAGGTACGGAACATTTTATCCAGGGAAACCCTCATGGGGGAGAAAACCCAGCAAAAACTTCCTCAATAATAAATTGCTAAGACTAAGACC
>JASDQU010294055.1:0-14252 GCA_032191745.1 Picea mariana | reverse complement strand
TACTTCCCTTGAACAATAAACTATTGATTATTTCTCATATATTGTGCATGGTGTATTATGGTGTATTGGTGTAATTCTTATACTATTGTTCATTGCTCATTGGTTATAGTTGAATGGTTTAAGTATAAGTTGAAAAAGGTTTTAAATTGTACTCGATACTGATTCACCTCCCTCTCGGTATCAACATCTTGTGCACTTGTTTATGGATATATTTGGTGAATGGTTTATGGAGGAGTGAGGCACTAGCCTTGGATGAATAGTTTCTAGCTTTTATGGTGGAATATCTTAGCACCTTCATGATTTGGTATGGTTTTTACTCCTATTATATCATTTGTTTTAAGTCAAGGATTGTTGTGATAGAAGAAAAGTGTGAAGTAAGAGAATTTACACCCCCACTCTAGTCTTCATCATTTATTGCTTGAAATTTATTGATTTTGCAAGGGTTTGTTTGAGAAAGTAACAAGATTTACACCCCTAATTATAAAACCCTAAGTAGAGATACTTTCCTTGGGAAGTAAGAATATTTACACCCCCAAAGGAAGTAGAATCTCTAGTTCATTTACTTGACTCCATTAACCCAAATATTTAAGGCACTAGTCATTTTTTTTAAATTGCATTGGAGATATAAAATCATTGCCTTGGGAAGAGTGATTTTTTGTTAGTTTCAAGTCTATATTTTTGGAGAATTGTTCCTTGCGCATACCTATTCTCCCACTACTTTGATTTATTTTACAAACATTAAACTACAACCATTAGGGCTGCATAACCCTAGCTACTAACTTTCTCCTAACTCCTAAACTAATCCTAGACCAACTCCTAAATTTTGCTCACTAACCCTACTAAATAGGGAACATATTTTGGAATAATGGTTGGCATATTTTGATGGTATAACTTTCTGATATAAGTGATGGAAATATACACCCACAAGGATACAAATTTCTACAGAAAATACATGTTTGCAACAATCATCTTCTCTTGCCTCTTAAAGGCCATTTTTTATCCCATATGTATTGCTAGTCTTAATGTTGATTTGCTTAACTAGTTTAGATCTTTATATGATGATTTAGATGGTTTCTTTGATGATATAAATTGTCATCTACTACTGCAAATTATGGAAAACAAGCTTAAATTGTTGATCCATACTAACATATATCATTGCAAGGTGTCTTTCTTTTTGTCTCGAGAAGGTACAATCATCCAGAGAAGTACTACACCTTTGGGGAAACAATCACTTGAATTGCAAGGTATATATTTCCACATATCACTCCACTTAGAATTTACCTCTAGGGTCTCTACTTTCATATCTATACATCCCCATATCATTCCTCCTAGGGTCACCGGGATCACCTCCCTGGAGTGACCTAGTCACCCTTGAAGTGCGGGACCTACATTGAGGTGACATTGGGTGTAGGTTCCCAAAGTAGTAGAACTTGATTTTGTGGTTGGGTTGGGATTTTCCCAACCTAAAACTTGTGCTATAACATTTTGGCACCGTTTCTGAGGAAGATTTGAAGTTTCTTCGTACCCTAATGACACTTTGGTAAGCTATCCCAAATCCTTTCCCTTAGCTTGCATGGCGACTCCACCTAAGGGATGTTATCTTTCCCTTTTCCTTGATGAGATCATATTGAACCTCATATGGTGACTCCACCTTCCTAGAACCATTCCTTTCCCAAACATTTTCCCCTGGGAGGTTCAAGCCTTCTAAGGCTTACCAAAGAAGGCCTCCTTTCAAGTCTCCCATTGTTAAAACCCTTTTCCATAATACCCTTCATTTTGCTCCAATGGCTCACCCTTGGGAGAGGGAATTATACAAACATATTAACATGGAAAATATCCAAGGTTACCTTAATATAATGCCAAAATAATTCAACAAGTGGTTGTTGAAGTTCCCAAGAAACAATGTGATAACTATTGAGGACAACATTTATGTCATGGATCATAACATGGATAATGAAGGTATTGAACATGAAGATGTGGCCATGAAGTTATTTTCCTCATCATTGACTAAAGAATCCCTTGATTGGTTCAAATGACTTCTTGACAATCATCTCATGTCCTATGATGCTTTTTCCAACTTATTCAAGAGAAGATGGTTGAAAACGGAAGATGATGGGACACTTGGGGATCATTTCAATCAAGTAAAGAAAAGGGAGAATGAAACAGTAAAGGAATTCATTACCAGATTTGATAGGTTGTACAATCAAATTCCAATAGATTACCGTCCTACAACATCATCAATTCATCTCATTTACATGAATTATTTTTAAGGGTAGTTATGATTCATTCTCAAAAATAAAAACCCACATCATTGGCAGAGGCTAAAGAGTTTAGTATAAACATTGAAGATAATATCCTTGATTCAAAAGTAGAGCCTTTTCAGTACCCTTGTGCCAAAAAAGAAGAAAGAATGAAGGTTTCCAGCAACCGTGTTCCTAATCTGATTGCTCTCCTGAATTTGAAGATAGGCCAAATAAATACTCAGTTTTTCTAGGTGCATAATCATCTTATGAACCATATGACTACAGTGGAAAGAAATCAATATGCTCCTAGACCTTAGTTTTCCAGACAAAAGAGAAATTCCACCATTTGGAAACAAAGACCTCAACAAGAGGCAAAGGCCCCAGATACTTTAAAACCTGTTGGGACAGTTGATAAAGAAGTTTGGTGTCTCCCATTCCAAGAACCCCACAAAGAAGATGAGTTCTCCTGACAAGATGAAGATTATCCTGACTATATAAAATTCATTGATATGATTTGAAATTTTGAATATGAACAAGTTACACAAGAGCATATCAATGAAGCCAGAAGAAGAGGATAAAGAGAGGGGAGACTTCGGGCCTTAAATAAATTGAAAGATGATCAAAAGAAGGAATTAAGGAGGAGGGAAATTCTGACCTACACTAGAAGAAGTAACACTTCAACCCATCCATCAAAGCCTAATACTCCTCTTCCATCAGCAGAAAAGGTGGCTCCACCACCTCCACCCCTGGTATGTGAGTTTATTCCTAAGCCAACTCTTATAGATGACATTTGGTTAAATATAGATGTTGCAAGAATGTTTGGAAAACTGAATATGACAGTCCCAGTGACAGAGATGTGTAAGATCCCCTCTGTGAAAAGGTAAATTTTGAAAGTCTTACAGGTGTCAACATAGAAGGAGGATCCTCCCATAATTTTGAACACTATGCATCTTGATTGACCAAGGGACAAGAACTCTCCTTTCTATATTTCATTAGGAATGAATGGCCTTCGCTTGAAAAACAACATGCTCGATTCAGGGGCCTCAACAAATGTCATGTCATTGAAGGTAATGAAACAACTTGGTTTGAATACAACCCAACCTTATGGAAATGTTTATGGTATTGATTCACGAAGGGTCAAAGTTTTGGGGGTGTCTGAAGACATTGAGGTATCTTTGATAGATTTTCCACATATCATCATCCTCGTGGACATATTGATGACTGACGTTCTAGATTCCTAGGGAATCTCTTGTCAAGGAATTCGTCCTGAACCCTTGGACGTTTCCTTAGAATGAACCTTACACGTGCATATATTCTCATGGGAGATGGAAGATATAAGATCTTGCATAATAGGGAAAATAAATATACACGCATGATGAATATGAGGAGCCCTAATTATGTTAGTGAATAGTACTATGATATGCCTCCTCAAGTTACTGAGTATGATCCATATGAGTTACCATTCATACAGGAAGATTCCATAGAGATGTTTCTCCCATGGACAGATAAGATGAAGACTCCAAAATACCATGGGAAGGAGGTGGGGTCTATTCATATTATGCAGAAAGAAGATGAGAAACATGAAGAAATCTTCAAAGAGATAGTCCACACAAAGCCTCCACACAATGAGAATACACCTTGCATAGATTTCAATGAAGGAAGTCTTGTGATCATGTGGGAAAAAAGAAATGGAAAGCCCAGATATGAACATAAAGAAAAAAAACTCATGTCTTGGCCCTTACATCATCAAAAAGAAGTCTGATAAAGAAAGGTACTATCTGGCAACATTAGACGGGAGGAAGATGCCACTACCAGTAGATGGATCTCTTTTCCAACCTCACATCCAGGTCACATGAATTCTTCAAGGCCCATGCCCTAGGTAAGTAAGTAAGCTATACTTTTTTCCCCTTCATTTTCATATTGATTGCTCATGTTAGTTTAGATGCATTTCATTTTCATTTTTCTCTACTTGCATATTGATTTCATGCTTTGAATACTTAGAAAATATTCTAAGTCATAAGAGATCTGAACAGTTGGATGTAGATCTCAGTCGTCCATTTAGAAGCATCGTCAAGATCATGAGAATGAGGGACACCTTGCATTGCGGGGATAGAAGGTGCTCGAGCTTTACGAAGTCAAGGGCGGGCCGCAATCCAAACCACGGTTTTGGATAAAGGATGCATGTAGGCTCAAGGTGAACTATGGGATGAAAAGTAGTTTGGTCTCAAACCACCTTTGAGCATGCCCACAATTGTGTGTTTGTGTGAGGTCACCACCCAAGGTCAACTCTAAGGAAGAGCCAAGGAAAATGGGAGAGTGGAATTGCTAAAGTCTTGAAGTCCTGAAGTGATTTGGGACCGTCCATCATTTGGAAGGATGTGTGGTATAAATCCATCAGTTTTGGGTGAAGACACTCCAGGAAGAATGAGCGCACAAAAGTTTGAAACTTCTGAAACACGAAGAGTCAAAGTAATTTTTAACTGCTTGATTCAAGCGGACACGAGGCAGAAATATGTACACTTCGAAGGAAGGAGAAAGTTGAGGTTTTAGAACTCTGAAGACCCAAAGTAAACTTTATCCATCAGATCTAGAGGATAGGTGGCGTAAGTCTGTGGACTCCAGGTAAAGACCCTAAGTAGGTCCTGGCCATTGATCTCCAGGAGGAGTACATGTCGATAGATCGGCGTCTACAGGTGAATTACACTAGGGTCTCAGTTGAGAATTGATACTATCAAACCCCAAAGTTCTGAAGAGGATGAGAGTCGTTGATGTGAAGGTGGACATGCACCACCAGATCTAGAACTCTAGAGGAAAGCGGAAGGGGAAAAGTCTGAAGTCCGGAAGAAGATTTCGATCGTTGATCGAGGAGGGAGTTAAAGGACCATTGATCTGGTTGAGGAGACTAAAGTCCTGAAGAAGGAGAAGAGTCATCGATTAGGAGGATGCGTGGCAGATGATCTGCCATTTCGGAGAGATCACTCTAAAATAAACGAGATTTTGAGAACTGAAACTCCCAAAGGCTGGATTTGCGGAGGAAATCGTGGTTGCACATCTGTATTGAAAGGTGTCAGCAGATCTTACACTTAGGAAGATAGCTACTGAGGAGGAAGCGAGAGTTGAGAGTTGAAACTCCTGAAGGCCGAAAATATGGAATCAATTGTAGCTGTTGGTTTGGAAGAGAGCCACGTGCCAACAGATCATGGAGGTATGGGAAGGCACGTGAAAGATAGGAAAGGAGGATAGATAATAGTCGTTAATCATGGATCATCGCCAAAAGTGAGAGATCGACGGACAAGCTGGATTGTAGGGCCAGAACTTGCTCGGATGTTAAATATATGAGAGCGAGCTGCAATGTTTACCATGGTTTTAACAAAGTGATGCATGGTAGCTGGAGGTGAATTGCAGGGAGAAAAGCAAGTTAGTCTAAAACCACTCTTTCCCACACCCGCAATCGCATTTTGTTTTTGTAAGGTCACAGCCCATGGCCATATGAAGGAAGGGGCTAATGAAAAAGGAGTTAGCACCTGAAACTTGACATTTCATAAGTGCACAGACAGAGGTCATGGGTAACACAGAACCTGCGCCTTAAGAAAAAAAGGGGGTCAATGTATAATTGTTTTGGGTTCAATAAGGAGCCTGAAGGGTCGATCTGAGTTAGAAGGAAGAAATATCCTAGACCCGGAGTTCGTACAACCCTAAGGAGAGCAGGGGGGGTCTGCATCAATATGGATGTGTAATTTTGCATATGTACATGATTGGATATGCATATAATATGTTGGTAAACTTAGAATAGTTTGTTATTATGAAATAATGTTTGAGTATGACTAAACAATGGATTATGTATTTAGAAAAAATGATACAGCAAGGTCAAATATGTGGATGTTGTTGTTTCTTATAATTTCCATCGAGGTGAAGACCCATGAGGATGGAAGGAATGGTGATCAAAATGATGAAGGGAGAATATGTGAGCTTCTACAAATATCAGTTGGTCAGACAACAACAAGTAGGTTGGTAACAACCAGGCAAGTATGCATTTAGTTTTTGTTGATGCATACATGTTGAAGGGGATCGAGGTAAGAATTCCCTCAGTTAATTTTCAGTATTTAAATTGATATGTAATGGTTGAAGGCCTAGAGTGTGTAAGTGTTGTTGATGCTAGAATGCACTTAGATAAAATGTTAGTTGCATTTTATGTTATGATTGGTTATGCGATCATAACCAGGTTAATTCAGGAGACATACTCCTTATATAACAATGAATACCCATAGATACATGAGTGACAACTCAAGAGGTTGGAGGTATCACTTGAATCTATGATGGTAAGGTGAAAGAAGGACTTTCATTTAATTCTATGGAGATAGAAAAAGAGAAGCAGAGAGTACAAGAAAACCTCAAGTACTAAAGTATTCCGTCGGGAAGGGGTTGAAGAAGTTCATTCCTGAAGAGTAACTGGATGTTGAAGAATCCAGAGTCTATAAAACAGCTTGGTGTGGAATTTGATTCATCCAAGTATGAGATTGGGTTAGTTGGACCCAGGAAATTAATGAAAGATGAAGGCTAATATCATCTTAGTTTGGGACTATAAATGCAAAGGCAACCAAGAGTGATTTGGCTAGAAAGTGCTCAGGACAAAAATAGTCATGTACAGTGACTACAATGAGAGCAAAAGAAGATTCAGGAATCCAAGAAGAATTGAATGCTTATGGGATCAACAAGAAAAAAATTTATGGGAGAAAGAAGTTGCTACAATTTCTGTGGAAGCAAGTATGTTATGGCTTGTTAGGTCAGCCAGAGGGAAGAATGTGTGCATGTTTGCAAGTGTTGTTGGTGATGTTTTGCATAAGGAGTGAAGCAACTGAAAGTTGAAGTGTTGGTTATAAGTTTGATAAAAGAAGCATGAAAGCTTATATTGCTATCAGACTTTCAGGTAGTATAAAATGTATTAATGGAAGTCATGCAGGTATGAGTTTGTATTACTCTTTTTACATAATTGTTGAAAGGAAATTTAGGTAAGAATTTCCTCAGCCAGAGTTATTTTATAAAATCACATGATTATATTATTGAATGCATACCAATGGATGTGGTAAAGGCTATAGGCCTATATTAATTCAAAGATTTTTATCTTCTGAATGCACACACTGACATAGTATAATGTCAAGTTAATTTGGTTATGGAGTAATAACCAAAGAATTACAGATAAGAACTGGTTATAGGAATAAATGCCAGTAAGCTAGTCATGTATGAGACCAGAACCTGGTTGGATATGGCAAGGTATGGATATGGAAAGGTTATGAACCACACAAGTACTAAAAGCTTCTTACCTTTAAATAAAACTTGGACTGCAACCTTTTTTCTAACACTAATTAACACCACGGAATTATATTCTTGGTGTAGTGTTCGGGTAGAAAATGAAGGCATCCAATTAATTGGGAAGACAATAGGAAGTGTGTGGAGAATGTGTCAACAGATTGGCCAAAATTCCAACTCACGAATGGTGAGATACATGACTGAGATAAAGAGAATTATGTAAATCAATACAAGGGTGCACTGAATAAATAGGCATTGAGAGTTGTACTCAGGTCTAGTAAGGGGTAAAGTTGCACTCATACATGATGGAATTGTATACTTAAATACACTTTGTTGAATGCATTTTGTGAGTGCATGTATATATGTTTTTGGCATGGAAATAATTATACTAATGGCTGAAATGTTGCTAACTCATGAAGTTGACAACATTTTAGGAATTGTTAAACATTGCAACAGGAAAGTTACAAGCTAGGTAGTCACAGGAATAGAGACTACGAAAAATTTTATGTTCAGAAAATTGAAATAATAAACTTATTGCTATTAATTATGAACATGCATATGCATAGAATGATGATTCATTCTATTTGGTTAAGTTGTTTGGTAATTGTGATTGAATTTCTAGGTGTAGGCAATTCTAATATCATTGCATAAGGTGTTGTACATGTTGAATTATGATGTACAAAAAATACTGACAATTTGTTGGCAGTATGCAAGATGAAGTCTTGTAGGAAATTGGTATGCATTTTGGTGCCTATGGAAAATCACAAGGATGGCTGCATTCATAATATGGCAATAGCCAAGATGAATCATGAAATAGAATTTCATGTTTTGGGGATAAAAGTTGAATTCCCTTTCGAACTAATTGGAGTTCCTAAATGAATTCTTTTATGTTTTCTCATGATAACTACATGTGGGTGATGTAGATGAGATGATGTTGATTAAAGTTAGAATGTTGACTACAAAGAGTATCTCGGGGAAGATGTTGATTAGAAATCTTTGAGGGTAGTTGGAACTCCGGGAGCCACGGTGCTCTAAGACTTCCTTATCCGACCTGTTGTTGAAGCCCAAGGAAAGGGAGGTGTAGCAACCTATGGACTGTGTGACAGTGAAGGTGTACCCTTCTGGGATGGGACAAGAATGTGGGGAATGAGAGACTATTGGTTGGAGTGCTACTAAGGTTTGAATGGTTGGAGTGTTGCTGAGGTTTGGTACCTTGGCCTAGACCATGTGGATATGGATTGTGGACCGTGTCTATATTGGGAATCCATTGCCCCAATGGAGTCATGACCCTTCTCAGGGGTGGAAGGTCTTCTCAAATCAAAAGATAAGTACAATTCTCTAACTATTGTATGTTGTGTATGTTGGATACAGGTTTTAATGTTATTAGAATTGTCTGTATATACATATATAAACATTGCATATATGCTTGCATTACCTACATCCATGATTGTACATAATGTGTTTCATATTTCATTTCTTAAGAAATATATCTACTTGATGCTAATCATGTAATCGATTGGAATGTGATTCAGGTGGAGTAAAAAGGTGTCTTGCAAGTGCATTCGATGCATATATTGGACCGAAAAAGCAAGCAGCTTTGGAATTGATCCATAGGGCTTGTAAAGTTATAGTGGACCTGGTATGGTCCTAAGGATGCAACATGGCAGCATGAGGATGCTATGCAGGTAGTATACCTGCATCTTTTTAAAGATTTTGAAAATCTTGTTGATGTTGTGTAAAGAGTTGCACTAAGGAAAGTGCAAAACTAAGGGGAGAGGTTTGTAATATCCCCAAGGACGAGGCCTCTTGATATTATGAATTGTAATCATGTTTATAGACTGGTGAGCCAAGTGTTGATAAGTTGGTGGGCTTATGTGTTTACTAGGCCAGAGAGCCTAGGTGTTAAAGGCCAGGAGCCTGATTTTGTATATGTAATTATGCAGATCATTAATAAAATATAAACATCATTGTGCGCAGATTGACCACGAAGAAAGAGTGATGGGGGACTAAGATTCCACAATGTTGGGTAAGGGAGGAGGCTAAGTGTGTGGGCCTAGGGGATAAGCTAGGGGGCTTACCTCTAAATGGGATAATAATTTATTATTATTTCCTAAAAGTCTAAGGTGGTCAATTGACCAAGTGTTGTCCTAAGTTCTTGGGAAAGGGGAACTAAAGAAAATGTAGTGCATGCATCTCAAGGAAGAAAAGTGTTGACCTGGGTGCATGCATTAAAATCTGACAAGTTGAGTCGTGTTGGGGGTTGGTCATGTGGAGTCTGGCGATTCTCCATCCACTGTCTAACCCTGAATGGGGACATCCACCAGGGACCCTGGAGATATTAACCTATGAGTCATTCTTCCATCCTCTGTCTGAGTTAGTGGTTCATCCTGTCCATACTTCTATCCACGGTCAGAACCCGAAACCAAGAGAATCAACCTCTGTGTCTTGTTCTCTGGTCGTGCACCTTGAAAACCAGTGGGAAAAAACCATGGACCGATCTGTCGTCTAACCTGTTCAACCTCTGCATAGTCATGCATCTTGAAACTCGTACTCCATGAGTCGTTCTGTGTCTTCTGAGGAACCCGACACTTGAGTAATCGCCTCAGTTGTGTCATGTTTCAGTGTGGGTTATTTCCACCTGCGGTGCCATGCCCATATGTTGTTTCTACTGCCATCCTTGTGTGAATGAGTGTTGAACCATTGTTTTTTTCCTTACTTGGATGGAGCTGAGTCAAGGAGTGTGCTGAAGAAGTGGGTTTTCAAGCTCGTGGTAGAAGAGGCAGGTTGTCAGGCCCATGAGAAGTTCTCTCCAGGTGAGAGAGTTTGTTGGGAAGTGGTTTTCTCCTAGAGAGAGTCCAGCACCAGCTATAGAGCTCTGATAATTCCTGATTTGGCCTATTGCCAAGACCCAGAGAGGGAGGTGAAGCACCGATGGAATATGCTTGTGAAGGTGTATACTCCCGGGTGGAACAGGCATGTGGGGAATGAAATTCCATGAGTAGTGGACGTAAGAAGCCTTCTGGAGAGAATCCTTTCAGTTTCTTTGTGCAGTTTCCTGTAACCTCAATCTAGTCTAGGATTCCCTTGCCCTGGGTGGAGCTTAGTCCCAGCTCAGGGGTGACCCACTGCTAAATGTGATGAGTAGTGTGGTCTATGGCTGGGAGGTTCGTGGAAGGTCTGCACGTAGTTGGTGGTCTTCTAATAAAATATAAGTACCACTTTTATGTTTATTCACATGTTGTGTAATGGAACATATGTTGTAATTGATGAGGATTGCATGTATATGTTGTATATGATGCATGTGTAGGCTTAATGTTATTTCCACATTATTATATTATGTATATGTAGAATAGTCATTCTATGTTTATATTGATGTATATGTTTTCTTCAAGTATCTCTGTGTGGCATAGCCCAGTAGTTTAAGGCTGAAGTTGTCACAGATCAGAATAGAGAGTAGAGTTGCAGGAGTAGTGGCATTGCCCGACCTGTCGATGGCTAGGGATGTTACACATGTTGTCATAGATTGTCATAACAATACATTTACATGTATTGATGAAGAAGGAAAACATATCACTGTGAAAGGAGTTCCAAGACCCATCTCTATAAGGGAGATTTCAGCCTTACAGTTGAAGAGATGTTTCAGAAAAGAATGTCAATTGTACGCAGCCCATGTGGAGGAGCCACGAAAGACAAAGGAGCCAAGCCTTGAAGAATTTTTGGTACTACAATAATTTGAACATGTATTCCAAGAAATATCAGGGTTTCCACCAAAGAGGGATATAGATCTCTCTATTGATTTAGTGCCAGGAGCTACTCCGGAATCAAAAACACCTTACAAAATGAGTACACCATAATTAAGAGAATTAAAAATGCAGTTGGAAGAATTGTTGAAGAAAAGGTACATACGTCCAAGTGTTTCACCTTAGGGAGTACCAATACTCTTTTTCAAAAAGAAGGATGGGACTTTGAGGCTATGTATTGACTTTTGAAAAATGAATAAATCCACAGTAAAGAAATAATACCCTCTACCCAGAATTGATGACCTCTTTGATCAGCTAAGAGGGGAAAAGATATTTTCAAAGATAGACTTGAGATCGGGATACCATCAGGTAAGAATCAAGGAAGAAGACATCAATAAGATAGTCTTTAGAACCAGATATGGGCATTATGAATTTGTAGTGGTGCCATTTGGACTGTCCAATGCATCAGTCATCTTTATGTGCTTAATGAATGGCATATTTAGAAATTATATGGATAAGTTTGTCATAGTATTCCTGGATGACATAATTGTTTATTATAAGTCAGAGGAAGAGCATGAACATCACCTAAGATTGGTATTGCAAATGTTGAAAGAACATTAGTTGTATTCCAAGCTTAGTAAATGTTCTTTTTACCAATAACAGATCCATTACTAGGGACACATTATTTCGGAACAAGTTATAGTAGTAGATCCAAATAATATTGAATCCATTAGAGGATGGCCAACACCCAAGAATTTTTCAGAAATTAGATATCTTATGGGATTACTTGGTTACTATAGAATATTTATAGCAGGGTTCTCTAAGATTGCTCATACCATCACTTATTTGCAAAATAAGGGAATTAAATTTGAATAGACATCTGAGTGTGAAGAGAACTTTAATTTGTTGAAAGAACTACTTACTAATGCACCTATTTTAAATATTGTTGACCCAAATGAAAGTTTTGTGGTATGTACAGATGCATGTAAGGAAGGAATTGGTGGAGTCCTCACTCAAAATGGACATGTCATTGGTTATGAGTCCAAAAATCTTAAAGAACACGAGAGGAACTATGCCACACATGACTTAGAACTTGTTTCCATTGTTCACGAATTAAAGATGTGGAGGCATTATCTCATGGGGAAGAGATTTGAATTAAGAACAGACCACAGTGGTCTAAAATATCTTCTTGAACAACCAACTTTGAATGCTAGGAAAACGAGATGGCTGGAATTTTTAAGTGAATACGATTTTGACATCAAGCATACCAAAGGAAAATAAAATAAGTTTGTTAATGCACTTAGTAGGAGAGTACATATCATGCATGCTACAACCACTAGTATGCATCAAACAGATTTAAAGAACATAATTTTAGATGTTGTTGTTACAGATCAGAATTACCTATAGGTAAAGGAAAGCTTATAGCAAGAAAATGTACAACATAAAATTAAAGAATATGAGATGAAGGAAGATGGATTACTTATGCATAAAAATAGAATTTATGTTCCTAGTTCCAAAGAACTTAGGAATTTGGTATTAAAAGAAATGCATAATGTTCCATATGTCGGACATCTCGATTACTAGAAAACAATTGAAGAAGTAAGAAGCCAATTATTTTGGGCATGAATGAAAAAAGATGTTGTTGATTACATTTCCAAATGTATGGAATTTCATAGAGTGAAGGATGAGCATAGGCACCTAGCGGGTTTGCTACAACCAGTACCAATTCCTAAGAAGAAATGGGAAGTGGTAACCATTGATTTTATAACTAAATTTCCCAGGACAGCAAGACAACATGATTCAATCATGATAGTGGTTGATAAATTTACAAAGGCTGCTCATTTTTTTCCCATAAAAATGACTCATACAACAACTAATAATCCATAAATTTACATGGGGTAGATTTCTAGGTTGCATGGGATACCTGAGGAAATTTTTTCAGACAGAGATACAAAGTTTACTTCAAATTTCTGGAGGGGATTGTTTAAAGGATTTGGTACAAATCTGAACTTTAGCACATCATACCATCCATATTCATATGGGAAGGCAAACAGACTCAACCAAGTAATTGAAGAGATGTTGAGAATGTATGTGATGGATAAGCCATACAAGTGGGAGGATTACTTTCACTTGGTTGAGTTTTCCTATAATATTGGGTATCAATATTCATTGACTGAGCCCATTTGAATCTTTGTATGGTAGGAAATGAAATACTCCAGTGGTTTGGTACAACCCAGTAGACAGAGTGATACTTGGGCCAGAATTGCTCAAGAATATGGAAGACCAGATGGTTAGAATTAAGTGGAATTTAAAGGCATCTCAAGATAGACAAAAACTTTATGCATATACGAATAGGATAACTAGAGAATTTAAAGTGGGGGAGAATTTTCTTTTAAAAGTGAATCCCAAGAAGATCTTTTTGAAGTTGGTTAGTTGTACAAAGCTAGCAACCAAATTCTATTTTCCATTTGAGATATTGGACAAAATAGGTCTAGTTGCATACATGCTTGCATTGCCTGCTTCCATGAATGTGCATAATGTATTTCATGTCTCTTTGATAAAAAAAAATATGTACATGATCCTAACCATGTTATTCATTGACATCTGATCCAGGTAGAGATAGAGGGACACTTTCAGGTCTAGTTAATGAAAATATTGGACAAAAAAGTCAAAATGCTTCGGAGTCGAGTTATAGAGATGGTAAAAGTCTAGTGGATCTTCTACAATCTTGAAGATGATACTTGGGAGCATGAAGATGCCATGCAGGTACAGTACCCACAAATTTTTGAAATTTTGATTTTTGTTTTGTATATGCACTAAGGAAAGTGCCAAAATAAGGGGGAGGGAAATGTAATACCTAAGTTTTGAGCCATGTATTAAATAATGTATTTTGTTAATCTATGAAATTCCAGAGTGACCAAACAATTAAAAGAGGCCAGTGTACCTAAGAAATGTAATGTTT
>JASDQU010294051.1:762-14324 GCA_032191745.1 Picea mariana | reverse complement strand
AGGATTGTGTAGTTACTTGGATAGAATGTAATCCCAAGATATCTGGAGATTCATGAATTTGCCAACCATTCGAACTCCAACTCATCCTTCTAGAAGATTCCTTCTAGAAGGATCGAGAACTTATTCGTTTTCTCCCTTAAAAAGAATTTCCGCACCCTGACCATTAACACAGTGCAGAAAGTCCGCAGTCTGACTGAATGCAACCTGCGGAAATCAAGCATTTCCGCAGGACAATATATATGCAGCCTGCGTACTATCTTCAAAAGAGTGATTCTGAGAAGTTGATAAGTCTAACTTTCTTCATGAAAATGATCTTAAAAAAGAGCTAGATCTTCCATCATCATGTCATTATCATGTCATCATCTTGATAACCAAAAATGTGGATAACAACTATTCATGAGAGGCTATCACAGTTGGTCAAACTATAAGAAGACAGATTCATTGCAGGCTTCCATCAACAAATTCAGAAGGAATGAGAAAAGGCCTATCATGACAGACACATCAAGAAGAAGATATTCAGGCAAGGTGATTTAGTCTTGCTATATGACAGTACGTTTATAAAACACCCTGGGAAGTTCAGAGAACATTGGCTCGTACCTTATGAGATTGTCTATGTTACAGAAGGAGGAGCTACACAACTGAAGACATTGAAAGGAGACTGGAAGGAAGGCTTGGTGAATGGGAGTTGGCTGAAGTTTTATTACGAAAACCAGCTGCCTCGTAGCTCTCAGTAGAATCAAGAAGACAAGGGTCCAGGTACTAGGTGTAGTTGAAACTGGGTACCAGCCACAGAAAATATAGTCTGCACAAGGATGGAAAGGAGGCATAAAAACAGAAAGCAAGGGCTGCACTGTGTAGTCCAAAGTCGAAGTAAAACAAGAGGATTAGATCTCAAGTGCCTCAGGATGAGTCACAGGTGAGTGTTGGGGGCCTGTTGGCCCTTGGTTATGGAAGGAAGTGAAGAATGAGGAAGAAAAGGTAAAAAACGAGCCTCATGGGAGACACAGTGGTTGTCACTAGGTCAAAGTGAGCAAAAGAACAAAGAAGATGGAGCGAAGTGAAGAAAAGAAACTCATTGGATGAGGAGATCGAGGATGACAGATCAGCAAGGAAGATTGACCGAGGATGACTCAGGAAGTGGAAAAAGCCATCATTAGATGCCTTGGAGCATCGTGAGATGGAGAAGGAAAGACAGGCTGGTGAAGCCCAGAAAGAATGGGTCAAGTTGACCTAGGGTTGTAGACACCTAAGGTTTTGGTAATTAGGGTTTTGACACCTATGTTTTGACCTAAGGCTGTCAGTGAGGGATTGTAATGTATAAATAGAGGTCGAGAGGACCTAGGTCAGGTCGGTACTATGGTTGAACCTTGTTGTCGATTATTGTTCATTGGGAGAATATTGTATTAAGGGTGAGAGAAGTGTTGAGAGAGAGAGCCTTCTGGTATTGTAAGATCTTCAGCTGGGTGCGAAGATCGAGTTCTGTAGCAGGGTGCACAGGAAGGGAGAGAGGAAGAGAGATGGAGAAGAGAGGATCTGTTGGCCAAGAGTGCAGATTAGAACTGTAATATTTATCTTAATATATCATAAGCACAGTTATGTGGACGTAGCCCTAGAGAGAGAGTGAAACACGTACATTTGTTGTTGTGTGTGTGATTGATTCTTTAAGCTCTGATGTTGTTATATTGTTATCTACATTACTGGATTAGATCATATCTATAGCTGTGAAGGATAGATATAGCTAGTTGAATGATATATGCATGCTATGTTGCTGTTGTAATAAGAACCACTTGATATTCCCCTAGTTGTAGACATCTTTGTCCTACAACCCCCTCATAGCTGCTTCGGGTGAGACTGCATCTGCTTCATAGGTGCTACCAAAAGGGCCAGTAGCTAGGGCTTGTTGGTGCGCTCTTGGATCTGAACCCTAGGTCAGCCCATGTGCCAATACCGCATGAATAAATATCAAAAGAAGCAACCATATCTTCTTTGTTTTGTGTATATTTATCATGCCAAGTCCTCTGCCAGATCGTACACACAACTCTTCTTCCTCTCTGACGATTATACTGAGTATGTTCTTCATCAATGCTCATTATCCTGAGATTCTTTGACTTCTCTAATAGTTACAATCTTCAACATTTTTCCATCTGTCAATTGTCTCTATGATGAGTCTTCATTCCACTGGCAGTTACCTCGAGACTCTTCATCTCCTCTAGAGATCACCCTGAAGCTCTTTGAATTCTCTGGCAGATACAATCACTCTGTTCTGGCAGTTACAGAGAGAATGTCTGTGCGCTCATCCCTTTGGCTTCTTTTCCCTTTCTGAGAAAACTTCACAGTGGGCGCTAGATTTTCTGGCTAAGCCCCTTCCTTTCACACGGCCATGAGCTATGATCAGACGCCTATCCAAAATGTTCTTCATGTTTCAAATTTTCTGCTACAATTCACCTTGATTCTCCCAGCTTTGGAAATCCCGAGGTGGAGCCTAGCGACGTGCTAGCTCCTCCCTTAACCTTCACTGATGTGACCAAACGCCTATTCAAAGGGTGCTTCCCGATCTCGGTCTAGTGAGCACTAGCTTCGTTTCTCAATATGACCTTGGGCGATGATCTCATGTGATCACGCGATTGCAGGTGTGTCCAAAGGTGGTTTGAGGCCAACCCTCTTTTCACCCCGCAATTCACCACAGAGCTCCATGTGTCCTTTCTCCAAAACCATGGTTTCGATTGTGGCCCTCCTTGAACATTTTAAAGTTTGCACACCTTCAATCCCTGTAATGCGATGGGACCGTCAATCTCAAGATATTGATGGTGTTAATGAACTAACGGATTAGATATAACCTTATTAAATCAATGACTGTGATTTATTGTCTTTTCCTGTATTCTTTCCTCCGTCCATGCACAATCCTTAGTCTCATCGACCAAGTGACATGTGGCCCTTCAATCCAATGGACGAGATTGATTTCACCTTTCGGGCTTCGGGAGTCTCGATTCTCAAACTCTGCTTGCTCTTGAATCATTTCACCCATAGTTCACGATCTAACGACGTGTGGTCTTCTTGAATCAATGATCACAATCCCTTCAGGTGTTCGGTGTTAAAAAATCTCAACTTTCCAACCTTTCAACCTTCCTTTGCTTTTTCCCGTAGCTAACAATCCACTGATGCGTGTCCCTTTCGGATCAACGACCATGATCCTTTCGCGTCTTCGTACTTCATAATTCTCAAGTCTCAACTTTCATTGTAGTATGATCAATGATTGAGAATACTCCCAAAGTGATCTTTAGATCAGATGAATTATGTCCACTTCGGGTCTTCGGGACTTCGTGACTTTGCAAACTTTCAAATTTCTTGAAGCATATTTTTCTGAAGTAGATCAGATGGTTGATATATTGTTTGCATGATGAATGATTCTTTTTCACTTCGGAACTTCTATGTTCGGAACTTTCAACCTCTGCATTCTTTTGACCTTCTGAAGTATCTTTCGCCGAAGTAGATCGGACGATCAGATTTTATTTGCACGATGAATGGTTATCATTCACTTCGATACTTAGGATATTTTACTTACACTATCCTTCCAATGTATTATATCAATGTTCGAGAATGCTCCTGAAGTGATCTTTAGATCGAACGTCTCGTGTCCACTTGGGGACTTCAACATTTGGGACTTCGGGACTTTGGGCAAGTGTTGGTGGTAAAACTCCCGAAGTAAATATCCTTGAGTGATGTATCTTGCATACGTCACTTGTTGACATGGCATGAGCCAATTTCCTCTTAACACTTGTCAACACCAGATTATGCCATGTGTACTTGTTGATGTGGTCTGCTAACATAGTCTTCCACGTGTCCTTGTTGACGTGGTCTGTTGATGTAGATCTCCCTCGCGTCCTTGCTGACGTGGTCTTCTGACGTGGTTTGCCACATTTCCATACTGACTTGGTCTACTGACGTAGATATCCCTGATCTAACAGTCATTGTATTTTCTCTAGATTTGATGGTCCTTATTCATTTCGGATTTTCGGTTCTCCAGGCTTCAGATCTTTCAAATCGCAAACTGAAAAAATCTTGAGGTGAGATTTTTCCAGAGAATAACCTCCTCACAACTCTAGACCCAAACTAAATGTTGTTCGTCGATCATGTTCTTAGATCAATGGATCGATCTATCCACGATGTTTCTTTTCTATCTTATCCTGTCCTTCCACTTAGAATGATCTAACGGTTGTCGGGTATTCGAATTCTCAACCCTTTTTGTCCCACTTATCCTATCCTTCACTTGATTTGATCAGACAATTGTTGGTCATTTTGATCGTTGATCCAATGACCATTGTCTCTCTCTCTCCCGAGCTTCTAATCTCTCTGACTTAGAAGGTTTTCTAAGTGTTCAAGGGTCTCGACCTTTTCTCCTTCTATGAGTCCTGATGACTTTGGGTCTCATTTGTGTTTCTGAAAAATGTTATCTCTCCTGAGATTTGGAAATGAAGTTAACCTCGGCCCTGTCGCACACTTGCGCTTTGTGTGCAACTCTGTGCTATTCCTCCCGAGCTTGATTCCTTGTGCAAACTCATGGATTCTAAGGAATCCTGTGCATTCTCCTTGATTCCTTCATGATAACCTCTAGCTATATGGAAATTCCAACTCTTTTCCCTATGCTTGTCCTCCTGAGCTTGTGGACAACAATTTCTCATGGTCTTGTCATTCCCGATGTTATAATTGTTGCTTTCCTATTTTCCTTCATTTCTACCAATATGCCATCGTCATTGTTGTTCTTTACATCAATAACAAGCACACTCTGGATGTGAACATTCTAACAATCCCCTTTGGCATTGATGGAAACCCTAAAGGAATGAACTTTTCTACTTAGACCTCCAACTATAGCATCCATACCACACCTTTTCTCCCCCTTTGACATCAATGTCAAAGAAAACATGCTCCCCCTGAACTGTTGCAGTACTTTTCAGAGGTATAGGATATTCAACCAACACAAACTCCCCCTGAAAGGATGGATTCTCTTAGGTGAGAGAAGAGATGGCACCCAACTTCTGACAAAAATATTCAAATGGTGTCTTGGCTAGGGGTTTAGTAAAGATGTCTGCAATTTTTTTTGTGGTTGGAGTGTAATGAGCTTGAACAATCTTATTGGTGACCTGCTTTGTCAGAAAATGTTATTTTATGGGGATGAGTTTTGTCTTGGAATGAAATACTATATTCTTGGACATGTTCATCTTCAACTTCAGCTGTGTCCTCTGTAATAGACTCAATATTGCTCACCTCTCTTACTGGGACTCCTTCATCAACCTTTGAATCAATGCAATCAACTAATTTATACAATATTTTATTAAAGCATCTATATCCTTTACCATTGGTAGCATGTCCTAAGAATATTATTTCATTAGCCCTGTCATCATACTCGCCTCTCAACTACTCCATTTTGATGTGGATTTCCTGGGATTGTGTATTCTCTCCTAATCCCATGTTTATCACACAATTCCTTGAAATCACTTGACATAAATTATCCTCCTCTGTCTGATCATAAATTCTCCTCTTCTGTCTGATCTTACTTCTTTTAAAATGTTTCCTGTTTGATTCTCAATTAAAGCTTTAAATATTTGAATTTATCAAATGCTTCAATTTTTCCTTTGAGACAAGCAACCCAAGTGAGTCTGGAGTAATCATCAATGATCAACATGAAATAGTTTTCCTTCCCTGTGCCTTCCTATCTTGATGGTCCACATAAATCCATATGAACTAATTGGAGTGGTTTCTATGTTGAAGTATAGCTCTTTGGATTTAAACCATGTCCTGGTTAGCTTTCCTACTTGGTAGGGTTTACACACATAATCTTGTGGCTTTGATAATTTTGGAAGATATTTTACTACCTCAAGATTTTTGAGCTTGATTAAGTGGTCAAAGTTTATATGTCCAAATATCCTATTCCATAACCAACCTTCATCATGTTTTCTTAGATGACACTCTTCTCTATCTTCTTTCATCACACATGCATTATCATCTATCCTTATGCCTTTAGCCACCACTTGTCCTAAGTTTACATTCTTTACCTTACAATCTTTTGAAGTGAACACCTCTTCACGGCCTCTGTCACACATTTGAACTACACTGAGAAAATCATGTTTCAGACCATCTATAAGTAGAACATCCTGGGAATCTCCTTTGACATTACTCAAACTCACCATCTCTTTACCCTTGATTTTACATGGTTCATCATTTCCAAAGGTCACATTTCATGTTTTTCTTTTACTTATAGAAAAAATCTTATCCTTGTCTCCAGTCATGTGCTTGGAACATCCATTGTCTATATTCCAGGGGTCTTTTTGTTTTTGAGCTAAAAGTACTAGACCACATTTTTTACTGTCTTTCTTTTCCCATGTGTTGGTATTTATAGCTAAGATCTTTATCCTTGGATCTACTTTGTAATTCTTTAGATGGTAGTTTACAGCTTTGTGGCCGAAGTTATGAAAGTTATAGCATTCGAGATCATCATTCAATAGGTCAAAGAGATTGGTGCAACATTGTTTACTCATTGGTTGTTTAGTTCTATGTTTCAAATATTGTTTATTTCTTGACCTCCTTAGTTGCATGTCTCTAAACTTAATTTGACAATTTGCAATCTTATAATGACCAAAATTAGAGCAGTAAAAATAGTAACCATGGAAGAAATTTTGGTACCTGAAGGATGGCCTTCTTCTTGGAATTTGTTTCTCCATACTCTGATATCTTTGTTTTTGATCAGGGATCATCTTGTCTTTATTATATTTTGGTGACATAGTACTCACATGGTCTGATTTTCTATTGACTTGGAACTTGATCATCTTTACTGGCTCTTTGCTTTCTAGATGTTTGTTGTCTGAACCACTTACATAACCTAAACCAGTCTTCAACAAAGGAGATCTTTGTTTTCTCATAATGTCATTTAGTTCTGTTGAGGCTTTAATGCTTGGAATATTTTGGAGATACAATACTTTAAACTTCTCCATCTCTTTTCTGGTTTTTACTACCTCTTCTTCCAAGGCTTTACATATTGGCTTTTTCTTTGATAATTGTTGTTTCAAAGTGTCCTCTATTTTATTTGCCTCTTTTAACTCCACTTTTAGCAGGGCAAGGTCTTCATCAAGGGTTTTACCATCCTTTTCAAACTACATCAACAACTGTTTTTGTTTTCTCTTCTTATGTCTGAGTCTGTCAATATCTTCTAAAGCACTGATTAGTTCACCTTCCATATCAACCACAACTTATTCATCATTAACATCACTTCCTATGATTTTATTATCATAATCCTATTTGGCCATAAGCATAAATTCATTAACCTTATCTTCACAAGAAGAGTCACTATCTGTGTCTCCTGAAGAGTCACCATTGTTTACACATAAAATTTTATTTTTATCAAATCTCTTGGATTTGTACTTCTCTTCACCTTCAGAGTTCTAGTCCTTGTTCTTGTGTGGACATTTAGATGAAAAGTGACCTGTCTTCATTTCATATGCAATCAACATTCCTATAAGTTGATCAAAAGGTATAACTTTTAGAACATTAAGTTCTTCTATAGCAGAGACCTTTGGGTTGAACCTATCTGGCAGAGATCTCAAAAAATTCTGAACTAAAGAGGCTTCCTGAATTTTTTCACCAAGCCCTTTCATTGCATTTACTATTTTTTCAATTATCAGAAAGTACTTCTCAACAATTTCAACCTCTTTCATCTTTAGCTGTTCAAACTGTAATATGTAGGTTTGAAGCTTGGCATCCGTTACCTTATCATTACCTTCATAACTTCTAATGAGTTTGTCCCACATTTCTTTGGCAGATTCTAAGTGCATAAATTTTACAAATTCTACTTCTACAAGCCCACTTATAATAGCATTCATAGCCTTATAGATTAAGCTGAATTCTATCTTGTCATCCTTAGAAGCTAGTACAGTTGGCTTTACATAAATAGTCTCTACCACATTAAAGACATTATGTAGGTTCTCATCCTACCTTTCCAGAAGGAAAAGTTTGTTCCATCGAACATAGGGACCTTGTTGGTTGAAGTTCCTTCATGGCTAGTCATGTTTAAGCTCTAGGATCTACCCTTAAATAAAGGGAACTAGCTCTGATACCAATTGTTGGACAACTTAGAGGGGGGGTGAATTAGTTATTACTGAGCTTAAACAATTATGCCCATTTTAAACTCTTTACATAACAATCAATGATGATTACAATAATGCAAGGAAGTAAGCAATAAAATATTCAACATCAATCACACACATGAAATATACAGAGACATATATTCTTGAGGAAACCCATAAAGGGAGAAAACCTCTTCTTCTTGATATGATAAGTAGTCTTTATTTTCTGTACATTATCATTCTTATGAGCACCAACTGCTTTTGAGGCTACCACCTCTAGTTTACAAGAAACAACTTGTTGAGATCACCAAATCTCTGGTTTCTCTATCACCCACTAGAAGGAAGCACCAACTCCCTTTGTGTTCCAGCACCAAATGGATGGAAGCACCAACTTCCAGTCACACAGTAAACAAACTGTACAAGCTGCAACTTGCTGAGAGCACCAACTCTCTTGATTCTCTAGCAACCACTAGAAGGAAACACCAAATCCCTAAGTGTTCCAACACCAACTGGATGGAAGTATCAAATTCCATTTACACAGACACCAACCTATATAACAAAGAAAAATAGTTCTCCCTTGCACCACCCTACCACCCTGTTTTTTTTGGCTGCAACCTGATGGAAGCTACAACTCCCTATGTTCAAGCACTCACTTGAAACTCTAAGGACAAAAATCCTCCCTAGCACCACCCTACCACCCTGAGATATAAATCTCTATTACTAAAATTTATTATAGTGATACATTATTTATCAATGACTTACCAGTCTCATCACTGTTATGCTACACTTCTCTGCTCTGCCTGCATCAGTGTCTTCCTGCTCGCATCTACTTTCGATTTCTGTTCTTCTGCTCTGTCTCTGCCTGCGCACCTAGGCTTTCTCTTCATCTCTTAGATATGAATTTTATTCTATGTCTTTCTTCTACATTTTATTCTCTGTGCAACATTCCCATTCTCTACACTACGCCTCTTATGTGCRCTCCAGCTCCTGCGCACAACCTGCTTCTTCCCGCATGCATAACTATCAAAAGAAGCAACCATATCTTCTATGTTATGCGTATATTTATCATGCCAAGTCCTTTTCCAAATCATACACACAACTCTTTGTCCTCTCTGTCGATTATACTGAGTCTGTTCTTCATCAATAGTCGTTATCCTGAGATTCTTTGGCTTCTCTAGAAGTTACAGTCTTCGACACTTTTCCATCTGTCAATTGTCTCTATGATGAGTCTTCATTCCACTGGCAGTTACCTCGAGACTCTTCAGATCTTCTGGCGATCACCCTGGATCTCTTTGAATTCTCTGGTAGATAAAATCACTCTGTTCTGGCAGTTACAGAGAGAACCTCCATGCGCTCATCCCTTTGGCACCTTTTCCCTTCCTGAGAAAACTTCATAGTGGGCACTAGATTTTCTGTCTAAGCCCTTTCCTATCACGTGACCACGAGCTGTGATCAGACGCTATCCAAAAGGCACTTTGTGACTTTGTATTTTGGATTTTCTGCTGCGAGTCACCTTGATTATCCCAACTCCAAAAATCCTGAGGTGGAACCTAGCGACGTGCTAGCTCCTCCCTTAATATTTGTTGATGTGACCATGGATGTGACCAAATGCCTATTCAAAGGGCACTTCTCGATCTCGGTCTAGTGAGCGCTAGCTCTGCTTCTTGATATGACCTTGGGTGATGATCTCATGTGACCATACGATTGCGGGCACGTCCAAAGGGAGTGTGAGGCCAACCCTCTTTTCTCCCCGTAATTCACCATAAAGCTCCATGTGTCCTTTCTCCAAAACCATGGTTTCGATTGCAGCCTGCCTTCAACATTTTAAAGTTCACACACCTTCAATCCCTGCAATGTGACCAAACCATCGATTTCGTGATATTGACGGTGTTCCTGAACTGACGGATTAGATCTAACCTTCTTAAATCAACGACTATGATTTATTGTCTTTTCCTGCCTTCTTTACTCCGTCCATGCATGATCCTTAGTCTCATCGACCAAGTGACATGTGGCCCTCCAAACCAATAGACGATATCGATTTCACCTTTTGGGCTTCAGGAGTCTTGATTCTCAAACTCCTCTTGCTCCCAGAGCATTTCACTCGGAGTCCACGATCTAACGACACATTGTCTTCTCAAATCAATGATCAGAATGCCTTCAGGTATTCGCGGTTCATAAATCTAAACTTCCCAACCTTTCARCCTTCCTTTGATTTTTCCCATAGATGAAAATCCATTGATGCATGTCCCTTTCAGATCAACGACCGTGATCCTTTCATGTCTTTGGAATTCAAAATTCTCAAGTCTCAACTTTCATTGTAGTATGATCAACGGTTGAGAATACTCCTGAAGTTATCTTCAGATTAGACAACTTATGTCCACTTCAAGTCTTCAGGACTCAGCCCTTCAGGTTTTTGGGACTTCACCCTTCGGGTCATCATGACTTCGCAACCTTTCAATTTTTCTGAAGCAGATTTCCCTGAA
Organism: Picea mariana; assembly: GCA_032191745.1. Classification (NCBI taxonomy): domain Eukaryota; kingdom Viridiplantae; phylum Streptophyta; class Pinopsida; order Pinales; family Pinaceae; genus Picea; species Picea mariana. Next base: position 3,727 of record JASDQU010294051.1, on the reverse strand, counting down.
GTAGATCGGACAATTCATCTATTGTTTTCACAATGAACGATTCTCGTTCACTTCAAAACTTTCAACCTCTGCGGTCTTTCGACTTTCCGAAGTATCTTTTGTCGAAGTAGATCGGACGATTGGGTTTTATTTGAATGATGAACGGTTCTCATTCACTTTGGTACATTAACTATTTTACTTATGCTATCCTTCCACTGTACTATATCGACGGTAGATAATTCTCCCGAAGTGATCTTCAGATCAGATGTCTCGTGCCCACTTTGAGACTTCGACATTCGAGACTTCAGGACTTTGGGCAAGTGCTGGTGGTAAAACTCCTGAATTAAATCTCCTGGAGCGATGTAACTTGCTTACATCACTTGTTGACATGGCACAAGCCAATTTCCTCTTGACACTTTTCATCACCTGATTATGCCATGTGTACTTGCTGACGTGGTCTGCTAACGTGGTCTGCCACATGTCCTTCCCGACGTGGTCTACTGACGTAGATATCCCTCACGTCCTTGTTGATGTGGTCTACCACATGTCCATGCTGACGTGGTATACTGACATAGATCTCCCTGATCTAACGGTCATCGTATGTTCTCCATATCCGATGGTCCTTATTCATTTCAGATTTTCAGCTCTCCGGGCTTCGGGTCTTTCAAATCTCAAACTGAAAAAAAATCTTGAGGTGCAATTTTTTCGAAGCATAACCTCCTCGCAACTTTAGAACCTAACTAAATGTTTTTCATCGATCATGTTCTTAGATCAATGGCTCAATCTATCCACGATGCTACTTTTCTAGCTTATCATGTCCTTCCACTTAGAATGATCCAATGGTTGTTGGGTTTTCGGGTATTTGAATTATCAATCCTTTTTGTCCCACTTATCCTATCCTTAACTTGATTTGATCAGACGGTTGTTGGTCATCTGGATCGTTGATCCAACAGCCACTGTCTCTCTCTCTCTCCTGAGATTCTGATCTCTCTGACTTACAAGGTTTTATAAGTGTTCAAGGGTCTTGACCTTTGCTCCTTTTGCGAGTCCTGATGACTTTGGGTCTCGTTTTCATTTCTGAAAAATGCTATATCTTCTGAGATTTGGCAATGAGGTTAACCTTGGCCCTGGCACACACTTGTGCTCTGCGTGCAAATCTGTGCAATTCCTCCTAAGATTGTGTAACACCCTATTTCCCCCAACTTGTAAATATAACTGGACTGGCCAAGAACTATGTCAAACTCATAAATGTGAATATCTGATGTAAATGGACCTTGAGGAAGAGCTCAATGAATGTGAATAACAATCTGAATTTATTGCAGGACTGCTAATGAGGGGATGTACATAAAAAGAGACCACGATGGCGGTGGAAGGCTCCTGAAAAGGTGGCGTTAACTTCCACTGAGAATTAAATACCGTATTTGGACTCCACTGGCCCGGAGAACCAAAAGTGGCTCGCTGGCCCTGAAATTTAATGCCTCGCAGGCTGGTAGGTGGAGGGCTTGATGAGGGATGGGATGGTAAACCACCCATCCATAGAGCCGTCAGGCCTCATCAGTACGAGGGAAATCGCGCCACACGCAACCTCGCGAGAGGATAAGGCGTATGGTAGAGGCGATTGAGGGGCAGACGTGAGGGGAACTCTGGCATTACGCCGAGTGAGTGATAGCAGAGAGGAAGGATTGCAACCTTCGCTCCTGGTCACTGGCAGATAGAGAGATACAGTCTCAGAACATCATGGTCTCAGCTCGGGGGTGGCTAGTGGTAAATCCTTTGGGAGTCGCTGAGCCTACGGTTGGGTGGAAACGAGCACCCCTCTTAGCAGTTGCACCCATTTCTGAAGTTATTTCTGATAAGTATTTTGTTCATATCGCATCTTAAAATTTATATGCTAACATATATGCTCATAAACTACGAATGATCTCATTATAAGAATGTCTGTATGGTGCTATGATCAGTAATGATAGTTGTATACTTGTATGCGAAGACTATGTATGGCTTATGTCCTCATGAATCGTTATTTATATGCATACTGATCTAGTTTAGACTTCATGTCTGGTTCTCGGGAGAACGATACCCTTACCTGCCTTAGACGATGCCCTGGGTAAACCTCCCCGTAGAGAGACCCTCTTTGAAAAGTCCAGGAAGAACTGTGGAGGAGAAGATGAAGGCATAAGACCTTAGTAAACCTGCACGAGGAGGAATGATCCTCTTGAAAACCCAAGATGACAGCATAAGGACGAAGTATTGAATCGATGGACGAGATCCCGTCGGGAGATCTGTAGCCACTCACCACCGTCAGATCGGAGGAGAAAGCTGGGAAGTTAAGTACCTTATCCCTGATAGGTGATAATCGATGGACAAGATTCTGTCGAGAAATCTACGGTCACACCCGACCGTTAGATCGGTAGGAAAATGGTAGGGATGTTAATGGCCTTACCCCCTTTGTCTTCGGTGTCTTCGCGGGCAATGAAGAATTCCGGATCGTAGACCTCCAAGGTCCATGAGAATATCTGGACCATTGGTTTTTCCACGTCCAAAGAGTAGTAGGAAAGGGCGCAGCATCGGGACCGATCTGAACCATCAGATCTTAGCTAGGGAACCCGACAGTCGTTAGACCTATAGGGAGGTAGACGAGGGTTAATTCTTGTGAATAGTGGCGAAGCCACGAGAGGATCTGAGCCATCCATAGTTGAGGACGTGTGTCAGGAGATCCAGAGAAGTCAAGCATCGGGGAATCAGGGTTTGTAAGAGCAAGGAAATCTTGCCGCTTGGAATCGCGATATGCGATTTCTCGACACGATCTGAACCGTCCATTTTAGAGGACGCGTGTCAGGAGACCCTGAGGAGTCGGGGATCGGAGAATCGAAGTTTTCAAAGGTGTGAAACTCTTACATGTTGGAATCGCGATCCACGATATCTCGACAAGGATCTAGACCGTCCATTGGCAGAGGACACGTGGCGTATATCAAGCGCCATCGGCGTT
>JASDQU010294050.1:0-14252 GCA_032191745.1 Picea mariana | reverse complement strand
GGGTGCATAGGAAGGGGAGAGAAAGAGACAGAAGAAAGAAGATCTGCTAGCTGAGAGCGCAGTAAGATCTGTATGCTTTACCTTAATAAATCATAAGCACGGTTATGTGGACGTAGCCCTAGAGAGAGGGTGAACCACGTTCATCTGTTGTTGTGTGTGTGATTGATGCTTTGATCTATGTTGTTGTTATATGGTTATCTGCATTATTGTATTAGATCAGATCTATAGTTGTGAAGGATAGATCTAGCTTGATAAGTGATAGATGCATGTTGTGTTGTTGTTGTACTAGCTCCACTTGATATTCCCTTGGTTGTAGACATCTCTGTGCTGCAAATCCTTCACAGCTGCTTCGGGTGAGACTACATATGCTTCGCAGGTGTTGCCAAAAGGGCCAGTAGCTAGGGCTTGTTGGTGCGCTCTTGGAGTTGAACCCTGGGTATGCCCCTGTGCCAACACCAACAAAGAGGAGCAATTTGTTCAAGACAGCCTGCAAAATGAAGGATAGAGTTTGCAAGGTAATAATTGACACTGGGAGCATTGATAACCTAGTATCCACAGAGATGGTGGAGAAGGTAGAGCTAGAGACGATTGTAAATCCGACGTCGTATAAAGTCTCATGGTTGCAGAAAGGTCATCAGGTAATAGTAACTAAAAAATGCCTTGTTGAATTTAATATACAAGGGTATAGAGATTGAATTCTATGTGACGTGATTCCCATGGATGTATGTCATGTTTTGTTGGGAAGACCATGGTAGTACGACATGAATGTCATTCATGATGGAAGGAGAAATACCTATACTTTGGAGAAAAATGGTAGGACACACATGTTACTGCCAATTGAAGAGAAGAAGGTGAAGGATGAAGCCAACACGAGTGTACTTCTCATGAGTGTGAAGGATCTCCTGAATGAAGTAAGGAAAGAACAAGAGATGCAGTTTGTTGTAGTGAGGAAGCCGAGGGTTATCCTTACCATTACTTCAATGGAAGATTTGCCTGAGAAAGTTTAGGAACTGTTAGAGAATTTTGCTGACATAGTAGTGGATGCGTTTCCAAGCTCATTGCCACCTATCAGAAGTATCATCCATCACATTGACTTGATACTAGGAGCAAACCCGCTGAACAAAGCAGCGTACAGGTTGACACTTCAAGAGAATGAGGAGGAGAAAACACAAGTTCAGGATCTGTTAGACAAAGGATTGGTTAGAGAAATCTTGAGTCAATTTGCAGTACCAATTGTATTGATTCTGAAGAAGGATGGAGGATGGAGAATGTGTACAGACTCAAGAGCCATAAACAAGATCACTATCAGATACAGATTTCCATTGCCAAGGATGGATGATTTGATGGATTGTTTGAGTGGAGCGAACTATTTTTCAAAGATAGATTTGAAAAGTGGATATCACTAGATAAGGATGAGAGAAGGTGATGAGTGGGAAACAACATTCAAGACAAATGAGGGGTTGTATGAATGGCTTGTTATGTCATTTGGCTTGACAAATGCCCCAAGTACTTTTATGAGGCTAATGAATGAAGTATTGAAAGATTTCATTGGCAAGTTTGTGATTTGATATCTGGATGATACAATGGTCTTTAGCAAGACTAAAGAGGAGCACTTAAGACATCTAATGCTGGTAATGGGGAGGTTGCAACAAGAGAAGTTGTTAATTAATCTGAAAAAGTCCTCTTTTATGAAGACAAAACTCATATAATTGGGGTTTGTGATCTCTTCAAATGAATTGAAGATGGATCCCGAAAAGGTGAAAGAAATCAGAGAATGGTCGTCACCAAGGAATATATTTGAGGTAAGAAGCTTCCATGGATTGGCAAGTTTTTATCTGAAGTTCATTAGGAATTTTAGTGGGATTAGTGCTCAAATGATGGATATAGTGAAGAAAAGACACAAGTCTTTCAAATGGATGGAAGAGGTTGAGAGGAGCTTCAACATATTGAAGAAGAAGATAACAAAACGTCTGATTCTGGTATTACCGGATTTCGAAAAGACATTTCAGGTAAGATGTGATGCGAGTGGAGTTGCAATTGGAGCGGTCTTGAGCCAAGATAATAGACCTATTGCATATTTCATTGAGAAGATGAACGAAGCTAAGAAGAAGTACTCTACATATGACAAAGATTTCTATGCCATAATTCAAGCCTTGAAGAAATGGAGGCATTATCTCATTTCGAAAGAGTTTGTTTTGTATAGCGACAATCAAGCTTTACAATTCATAACCAGACAGGAGAAGTTAAACCAGAGACATGCTAAGTGGACAGAGTTTATGCAGAATTTCACTTTTGTTATTAAACACATTTCTGGTAATGCTAACAAGGCTGTTGATGCGTTGAGTAGGAGAAATTTGATTCTACAGGAATTTCAGGTCAAAGCCTTGGGGTTTGATCACCTTAAGGAAATGTACCACACTGATCCAGCTTTTAGGGAGGCATATGAAGCATGTGTGAATCCTATACTCAGAGATAGAAGCCAGTGGGCCGAATATCTGACTCAGGATGGGTTGTTATTCAAAGGATGCCAATTATGCATACCAAAGTGTTCAATGAGGGAGAATTTGCTGAAGGAAAAGCATAGTGGAGGTCTAGCTGGACATTTCGGCCATGAAAAAACATTTGCTCAGTTGAACGGTTCATATTATTGGCCAGGTATGAGGCCAGAGGTGAAGAGATTTGTGAACACGTATAAGATTTGTCAGTATGCAAAGGGGAAGAAGCAAAACACTAGGTTGTATCAGCCATTGCCTATTCCAGAGAGGCCTTGGGATGCAATAAGCATGGATTTCGTGTTGGGTTTGCCAATGACACAAAGAGGAAGTGATTCCATATTTGTGGTAGTTGATAGATTTTCAAAGATGGCACACTTTATCCCATGCCAAAAGACCAATGATGCAACGCATGTTGCAAATTTGTTTTTTAAGGAGACTATGAGACTCCATGGATTGCCCAGGAGTATAGTTTCAGACAGGGATACCAAGTTTGTTTGTCATTTCTGGAGAACATTTTGGAAGAAGTTGGGGACATAACTATCCTTTAGTTCTGCATATCACCCACAAATAGATGGATAGACCGAAGTGGTGAATCGAAGTTCAGGGGATTTGCTGAGGAGTTTGGTCACTGAACACCATAGTCAGTGGGATCAGATTCTAGCACAAACAGAGTTTTCATATAATGACTTAGTGAACATAAGCATTGGGAAGACTCCATTTCAAATAGTGTATGGAATGAATCTGAGAGGAGTGTCAGAGTTGAGAGATCTGAAGTAGAGCGAATTTAGAAGCACTAGAGCCGAAGACTTCACTGCGGAAATGAAAGAACTTCATAATCAGATCAAGAAATAGTTAAAGAAGAGAAGCAATGAATACAAATGTAGAGCTGATCAACACAGGAGGAAGCTTGAATTTGAAGTTGGAGATCAAGTTCTAACACATCTTAGGAAGGAGAGGTTTTCGAGGGGAACATATAATAAATTGAAATTGAAAAAGATAGGACCGTGCAAAATCCTGAGAAGATTTGGAGAGAATGCTTATGAGATAGAGCTGCCAGAAGATGTGGGTATATTGCCCATATTCAACATTGCATATATGTATTTGTACAGGGAAGGTGGAGCCGGAGCATCCGAAGAGAAAAAGAAGATCCAATGGAAGAAACAGATGCCTATAGTAGAGAAGCCACAGATGGAGAAGATCATAGATCGACGAATTGGTAAGAAGACGAGAAGAAAAATGTATTTTTAGTATTTGGTAAAGTGGAAAGGATGACTAATAGAAGACACCAGTTGGGTTGGTGAAGTAGAAATCCAGAGACATGGAAGGTCGGTGCAGGATCTCATGGACATGAGTCCATGAGTTTTTTAGCTAGAAGAGTATGATGCAGGAGCATCGCCAACAAAGCACAAGCGGAAGACAGCTGGGCGCATTAGCACATATTTTGAAATATTTTGAATTCCGAAGTTGGTGTGTTAATGAGATATCTGAAAAATATTTTGAGTTATGAATATCTTTAATGATTAGAGGCTGAGCCATCGTATAAGGTCGATGAGGGAATGCATTTTTCTTTAATAAAGAGGATTGCAGTACAGATCTAGAGTTTTCGCCCTTATTTGTCTGACTCAAATATTTATTGTAATAAATGTTAAGTAGTTGAAAGCTTTTATTTCGATAGGATAGCATAGAGTAGGTGGAGGGAAAAGGCTCGAAGAGCACCTCTGGTAAAAAGTTTTATGTTGTTGTCTAGTAGAGGCTGTTGATAGCCGATAGTTGTTGTTGTTGGCACTCTAGTTATTAAGAGCCATTGCCATTATAGCAAAGAGCTGAGAGTTACATAGAAGTAGTGTATGAGTGTATGTAATTTTCAGTTGAATGAATATAACAAAGGAATATTGTCCCAAATGTATGGTGTTGATGCATCTATCCGAGTGAGTGAATGGTAGACGTTCTGTTTTGTTTTCAAGTCTTTGTTATTTCTTGGTTTTGTATCTCTGTATGCATTTACGTGGTGAGATGCATGAATATGTGAGATTTTAAATAAGTTTCAGTTGTTTCTCTTCTACGAGCGAGTGCAAGGAGTGCATAGTGTTCGCAAGGAGTGTGTTGACTGAGTTTGTTCCAACTCGTAAGTTCAAAAGAGATAGCGTGAATTTATGTATGCAAGGAGTGAGTGATAGAGTTTCAGACTCGTAAGCTCAGGAGGATTAGCATGACTTTAGGCGTAGAGAAGAAGCGGGAGGACAGTCGCAAAGAGTGTGAAATCATTTACAGAGAGGTTGAGTGTGGAAGAGAACCTGTTGCAAGGCATGCATAGGTTGAGATTTCGACTAAGTGTCGAAGAGAGTGTTCTAGGGGGACGAAGAAGGTCAAGAGAGAGTGACAAGCTCAGGGGGAAGAGCGGTGAGAATCTTCAAGGAGGAGAGTCCTTTGAGGTTTCACAAAATCCACAAACGAGATCCATTCTGGAGAGAGGAGAATCATTCCAGACCATCAGATCTGGGAGAACAACGCAGGGGTTGGCTTAAGGTGTTTCGACACTTCGTAGTTTGGAAAGTTTGGAGGTGTTGCAAGGGAAGAGTCGTGAACTCGAGGAGTCGCGAAGTAATCGCAACCGTTGGCCATGTAGAGGACGCGTGGCAGCGGATCGGGAAATCCGGAGGTCGGAAGTCCGGAGGGTTGTAGGCAAGGTGAATAGGAGTTTCACGAAGCTGCGAAACCCGAAATATCATTGGGCCATCATAATTAAAGGAGGTGTGTGGCATGAGGTCCATAGTTCGGAGGAGAACACTTTAGAGAGTCTCGGAGCAAGAGATCAGGATATCAACGAAGGCCGAAGTTACGAAGGGATGGACCCACAATCACAACTTGTGGTCACTTAGGAGAACAGGGACCTATGTATAGCAATTTTGGGTACCCGTAGGGAACTGAAGAGTCAATTCGACTCAAGAGTTTGAAGATCCAAAACTGAGAGGTCGCGTAGTCCCAAGGGGAGAAGGGGGTTGTGCCACATCACCAAAATGATATGTAATGAATTTTTTGACTTAAAATAAAGTGCATCAAAAAGTTTAATGTTCATCAAATTTTTGAATAACAGGTAAAGTGAAAATGAAATTCCTACCCTTTTCTCACCATCATAATCATCACATCCTAAAAAACCATAAACTATTCATGCCCATTCATCAATGTCCCCATCATGGAATCAATGCAAGCAACAACCTCAATTCATTAGAGCCACCTTGATGACCATGATAACGAAGATCCTCAAAAATAGAGGGTCATGAACTTCGGCTTTCTAGAAGCAAAAAGATCAAAGTAACCCAAAACAGTGTCTACATGTTCCTCAAACAAAACAATGTTTACCTGTTGCAGAACGGAGCAATTATGATTTTGATAAAAATCTTATGTCAAGCAATATCCACCCTACTACGCAGTATTGAAATGGCAGTAGTATTGAAATGGCAGATGAATTATAGGCTGCAGCAGGTGGATGATAGGCCGAAACTGAAAACATATCAAATCCGAAGATCCATTTGTAGCAACTTTCAGATCCAACGAACTATAATCCACGTGACGCAGAATTCAATGCTGGCTGCCGAAATCCTATAGACTATAGACAATTCCAAGAGCCTTTAACAACATTAGAAGGTCCAAAACGAAACAACATCAGAAGGCCAAAAACGATAGCAGCATGCAAGCAGAGAGGAGTCAGGTCTCATTATAGCTGTGGAGAGAAATTTACCCACGCAGGTTTAAATCCTGCCTCCGTCCATGGGCATAAAAACTCTAGAATGCAATGAGAACCCTGATCCGTTGTCGGCCGTAAAGAAAAATGTGGCCGCTAGTTTAGAAAACCCGGGCGTAGTGAATATAGTCCCCTTTCTCGCTGTTTTTTCATGTAGGGGAAATCAATATTCGTCTTAAAATCTCATTTGCAGTTCACATTCATTCATTCACTGCTGTCCATCGCTTCGCTACACTCGAAATATAATTCACTGCCTGGAGAAACCTGCAAACGGCTTCGTTGCATTCCCAATATTATTCGCTGTGAAATAGAATTTGGGCATCAAATAGTTTCCCTCCGTTGCGATTTCGCTTCGTTACAGGGTTTCATGGTATAGTGATTAGCACTCTGGGCTTTGAATCCAGCGACCTGGATTCGAGTCCTGGTAGAACCTATCCATAGGCGTTTGTGTACATGTTCAGTACTTCCAAGTTGAAGTGGGCTCACACAAATCTAAACCCTGGAATAATAATCCTGCAATTTTAGGTGATATAGTTTTAATTTTAGGTGATATAATTTTAATAATAAATTATAGTAACCAAATATTATTGACAATAATAAGTTATAGTAACCAAGTATTATTGACAGCGAAGGGGATGTAGCTCATATGGTAGAGCGCTCGCTTCGCATGCGAGAGGCACGGGGTTCGATTCCCCGCATCTCCATTTCTTTAGATTTATTTTCCGATGGTCGGAAATAGAAAAAATTATAGAAATCCATTTCCCACTGGTCGGAAATAAAAAAGATTAAAAAGATTCTAGAAATCCAACGGTCCTGAAGTGTTATGATTTATTTTCGATGGTCGGAAATAAAAAAGATTCTAGACTATGATGTAGACAATTACTAATGTTCATAGTACATTAACACACCACACAATATTTGGCTCAATTTGTTATGATTTATTTTCGATGGTCGGAAATAAAAAAGATCATAGACTATGATGTAGACAATTACTAATGTTCATAGTACATTAACACACCACACAATATTTGGCTCGAGACACATATTTGGCTCAATTAAAAAATTGAGAATTGTAATATAATGCCAACACTAAAATGTATGTTCCATATGTGTCTCAACTAAAAATTGAGACACATATTTGGCTCAATTAAAAATTGAGAATTTTAATGTAATGCCAACACTAAAATGTTCCATATTACATTCATAGTACATGAACACGCCCCACACATATTTGGTTAAACTAAAAATTGAAACACATATTTGACTCAATTAAAAAATTGAGAATTGTAATATAATGCCAACACTAAAATGTTTCATATTATATTCATAGTACATGAACACACCCCACATATATTTGGCTCAACTAAAAATTGAGAATTGTAATATAATGCCAACACTAAACCACACATATTTGGCTCAACACTAATGTTTCATATTACATTCATAGTACATGAACACACCCCACATATATTTGGCTCAACTAAAAATTGAGAATTATAATATAATGCCAACACTAAATAGTACATGAACACACCCCACATATATTTGGCTCAACTAAAAATTGAGAATTGTAATATAATGCCAACACTAAACCACACATATTTGGCTCAACACTAATGTTTCATATTACATTCATAGTACATGAACACACCCCACATATATTTGGCTCAACTAAAAATTGAGAATTGTAATATAATGCCAACACTAAACCACACATATTTGGCTTAACTAAAAATTGAGACACATATTTGGCTCAACTAAAAATTGAGAATTGTAATGTAATGCCAACACGAAAATCTTCCATAGTACATGAACACGCCCCACACATATTTGGCTCAACTAAAAAGTGAGATTTGTAATATAACGTCAACACTAAAATGTTCCATGTCCTAGTAATGTAGGTCATTCATAGATTGTTTTGCCTCCTAGCAATGCTTTAGATTTTAGTATTTAAATTTTATTTCAATCAAATTGGAAGCCAATCCATGACAACTTTGTCTCCTACTATCTGTTGGAATTGCTATATAGTATATACTGTAATATATTAGAATTTACCATGTCAGTGTTTTTTACTGTTTAACATGTAACAAAACTCGGTCACTAGTATCTATAACTAAAGCTTGAAAAAGAAACTTCCAACATGTCATGTCATAAGCTATTACTATTATGCATTAGTAGACCTCATAGGGAATCAAAATAGTAAAACCACACGACATAATTTAAGAAACCAGGAAGCAAAACTTACAAAACTAGAAGAAATCACACAATAGAACTTAGTGGACAAGCATACCTAGAAAATGCTAGTACGAGAAAATGACAAATGTTGGTAGTCGGTCACGATTTCTTAATCTACTACTCACAATGATGAGATGACCAAATGGTGGCAAGATGGCTCACACCATTTCTCACAATGCATTGCTCGCAATGCACCTCACTCACCCGTGACTCTTCAATGTGCCTTAGCCCTAACTCAATTGTGACTACTCAATCCACCTTGTCCCTTCTCAAACTAGACTCACAATATTGTTCAATTACACAACGCATCACAATGTAGCATGATGCAAAATGCCAAATGATGCCAAACAATGCCAAATAATGTGTATTATTCATGACAATGTGGCTATTTTATATGTAGAAATTAGGGTTTTAAAGGAATTTTATGTTTTTTTTTAGTGTCGGGGGGTCATCCTGGGATTGGCACCGAAATAATGAGAAAGCATGCCAAAGATGCACAAATTTGGTATTCACGAGCTTCGGAGCTTCTTGTTAGACATGGAGCTTTTACAAGCTCCCCATAATGGAGACTCCATTTAAAATGTTCCCAAGATCTCATTTCCCGAACTTTGAAGCTCCCAAGTTTCCAGAACCGTTCCTAGCCAATTGGGAACATTACACATCCATTCCCAAGCTCCCAAAAATGTTAGAACAACGAGAACAAATTTCAGATATGCTAGGAGCGATTCCTGTGCAACTAAGGTTATTTTCCATTGGGAACAAGAAGTAGCGCATTGTTTGTTTTAATTTAGTAGAAAAACTATAATACATATAACTCTAGGTGTGATGGATATTGTAGTTGTACCAAGATGAAACAATGATGTATGGAGACCTAACATATGATTTTACATAGAAAACATTAAAGTGAGTTGAATATTATTGTCGTTAGAGGAACCCTTAATCACATATGATTTTACACAAAAGTTGCAGTGAGTTGAATATTGTTGTCGTTAGAAGAACCCTTATTCTTGTTTGATTAGACAATCATTGGATTGAGATTGCAATCCCTTCTTCTTTGCTCTCTTATTGAGTTCTCCATGAAAATTGAGTAAAAGGCCACCAAAGGTGGTTGAGGGGTGGTCGAGGATGAAATATTTAATTGCAACATTCCCACTCCTTTGATGATGAACTCATACTCCATTCACAACTCCATAAACCTTATTATCATGACATTAGATATAACACAAGTTGATTTTTTCCTCGTCTTATGTGCCCATCTTCTTATTCACTTTGACAATACCCTTCCCTCCTTTCATGGGTATGCTAGATTATTTATTTAATGTTGCTAAATAATATCTAACAAATTACTCACTCTTAAGGTTTTAATACCTGAAATATTTCCTCAACATTTCAAAACATCAATGCAAAAGGTATATGGTTTACTTCTAAAATGTGCATTAAAAAAATTAGAGATCTCGAGTTGATGCAATGATTTATTTTGTAAGTGATTCTTTTATATTCACACTGAAGAAATTAGATGATGAATTCACACTCCATCCACAACTCAATAGACCTCCCTTAGATCACATCAGATATAGCACAAGTCTCTTCTTGCATTGTCTTATGTTCCCATCCTCTTAATCACTTCTATGTAACTCACCCTTCCATTTTTTGTGGGTATGCTAATTTATTTATTTATTTTTGTTAAAGAATATCAATATTAAGATTTTAATACTTGAAATAATTTCTCAACATTTCAAAACTTAAGTTACATGCAAAACAAATGGGGTTTACTTCTAAAATGTGCATAAATAAATTAGAGATCTCAAGTGGACACAATGTGATCCGAATTGAATCCTCGTCAAAATATTTTTGTAAACTTTGTGGTAATGTAACACCCTATTTCCCTCAGTTTGTAATTTAATCATAAAATAGGATTACCATGCTAAGGCATGTGGACAATGTAAATGTATTATTGTTTGGGTTGCCAATAACTATCTGTGGGGGTGAAGCCTTGAAAGTACTGGCCATGATATCACTAGAGGAAGAATGTGAAAACTATACAAGAGGGTTCATTATATAAAATAATTCCAAATTTCCCTTGATGAGGATGAAAAACCTCCTTCGGATCCCAAGGAAAGAAATCAGTTAATGAAGAAAGGACCAGTGGTTGAATTATCAACCACCCCCATGAATGGGAGAATGGTCTAGATATAGAATGTCAGCCCGAAGTACCACAGAGGCCTCCAGACCCGAGCTTCCTTTTGACAGAAGGAATGTGGTGGGTCGGGAACCTTCCAAAAGAAGGAAGGTAAGAAAGATACACACGGACAACCAGAGAGGAGATACTAGACGGGTGTGCAAGCTCAAAAAGGAGATGTGTGGATCTCTCCAGGGGATAATGAATAGAAGGTTGCGAGCTTGGTGCTGAGTGAGCATATGATAAACCTCATCGAGGCCATAACAAAGAGAAATATCTAAATGTTGTAGCGAACATAACCCGAGCAGAATCTAAATAGAGAAAGAACCATTGAGAACTTCGAGAGTTCCCTAGTGAAATCATGGTTTGGCACGAGTGTTGGCCCTTGACCAAGTTTTGTGAGTTTCTTGGTCACGTTGACCTATTTTGGGACTTCGACAACCTGTCGAAGGAGGAGTGTAAGATGAAGCAGAGATCACAGGATCTCAACCCCCTTTTGGGCCCCTTTTTGGGTTTTTGGGAATATGTAACGAGAATGGGATGTCGGCTCATGGGTTTACCCATATTTAGGCCTATTTTGTAATGTATATATAGAAGGATAGGAAATATAGAAAGAGGTCAGTGTGCTAAGTGCTAAAGGAATGGCGAAGTGATATATCTATGTGATCAAAGGATTGTAGGTGCTATGTGCATACTGTGTGAGACTTGTAGAGATGAGTGCAAGTCCCTGTGGAAGACTGTAGAAGGCTTTGTGATGCAATGCAAGGAAGAAGGATCTAGCTAGTTCCGCAGATCTTCTGTCCTGTGCAGAGTAAGGGTTTTGAGGCTCTATTCTTGTAATCGATTCACTGAAGACAATAAAGAAGAAGAGTTGGTGGACGTAGCCCCGGGGTGGGGGTGAACCACATAAACCCTATGTGATGTGCTTTGTGCTTTGTCTTGATGTATTTACATATTATATGTGAAATGCTCTAATATGTTTAGATAGATCTATTCTTGCTTGGTGCTTATTATATATTAGAATGTTAGATCTGATCTAGATATTCATGCTTAGTGCTTGATATGCTCATTCTAATCCATTTGTATATGCTAAGTGCTTGAAAACTGTAGATTAGTGTGAATGCTATGAAGCTCTGTCTTATAAGCGAAGTGGTTATTGACTGTATATTGAGGAACTAACGGTGGTAAGTGCTTTATTAAGTGTTCTAATCACATATTTGTGTCCTAGCTAAGGTTGTAGACACTTGAGTCCTGCAACCACCCCTACCTCTACCTCGGGTGAGACTTCATCTGCTTCGCAGGTGTTGCCGAAAGGGCCCGTAGTTAGGGCTTTGTTGGTGTACTGTTGTAGCGTTGAACCCTGGGTCTGCCCCTGTGCCAACAATGAGGGTGGAAAGAGTGCTAAGAATGAATGCCGCTGAGCCTATGGTAGGGTGGAGGGACGAAAACCCACAGTCAGTTAGTTGGATACCACCTATAATAGATATGTATTTTCATATCTTGTGTATTTAAGTGGTACTGTGAATTAAATTTGGATATCCTATGAATGTTGTAGGGATGGATATATTCTCTTAATTATTATACTGTATCCCCTTTATTCCTGCTTGATTGTGTAATTAGGCAAGTAGGAAATTGTATGAATCGGATGTGTTTTTATACTCATCAATGCTTGCGTTCCATGGTGGCTTAAGCCAGAGCCACGAACTGTGAGTTCGTCGACTTTAGGTACAGTTTCATATACACATGTCGACCCTCCTAATCATTCTAAGTCCCTTGGAGGACGAAGTTGGTTAAGCTCAAGAGGGGTAGTGCAAGTTTGCATGGGCTCTATGCGAGGAAAGCAAATGTTAAGCCCTAATATTGGTTCATTACCCCTTAATTGGGGCATAATACATTAGTAATGTTATTTTATTTATGTCAACTCTATTCCATTAGTTGTAATTATACCTCCTAGTCTCCTATATATACCATGGAGACATTTTCATTTGGAGTCATATTGTACTTGAACATTTATGTGGGGTAAAAGGAGGTTGCCCCCTCGAAGAGGCTTATTATCTAAAATTATCTCTTTTTCAAGGTGTTGAGTACTTATTCTAAGGTTTTTCTATGCTATATTGATATTTGGTTATTAACATATGGTATCAGAGCTCAAGGTCTTGGGGTTTCTCTGCTACATATGAGACACCTTGGAATTTTCACTATAATTTTTTTTCTACAACATTTCAGAAGAAACGTATTGGAGGATATTTAGTAGATGGATCAAGGTACGTTAGGTTAAAATTTCATCTCCTGAGGCCTTATACTTTCTGAGATACAACCTGTTCAAGATAGGGTTCTGGAATCATCCTTAACTGAGTCATTGAGGAATTTTCGCTATAAAAATATTTTTGTAACATTTCAGACCTTGACCTCCAAGGGATATTCACATAAATTTGTAAGGTATCTGTGCTAAACATTTCATCTTCTGGGTCTTCTTACATTTGTAGATACACCCTGTGGAAGATAGCGTATCTAACTAGTCCTATTGACTAGTCTCAATAATGTGTTCCAGGTAAAACAATCATAAATTCTTCTTAGAGTATCCAAATTGAGTGAGACTAGTTTCATTAGATAGTGGACAGTCTGTAGTATTTATGGTATGAGTTTCATAATTTTATATAAATTATTTGTGCGGGGCACGCTATACAAGTGAGATCTCCTGGAAAGACCAAAAATCAGCAAGTTGTGGGGAAGTTACCATAAATTCCACTTGGCACATCCAATTTTGATCAGACCCATGGCATTGCAGAGAAGAAATATCAGAGAAATACATAAAATAAATTTTCATACCCAGAAGTTTCAAAACTTGGGAGATACAATAGAAGAAAGATTGTCTAGCAGAACCACCCCAAAATCAAGGTTCAAAAGTGATACTTGGCCAACATTCCACCCAAAAAGGGAACTTCTACACCAAATAAGCCTCTAGATAATCCTACTTGGACTCTTGATGAAGGTGAAGAAATGCGTAGGGACATAAATGATTTACAAAAGAAGATAGTAACAAAATATGAAATACAAGAGATGGAAGCTAAGTTGGAGGCAATAAATACTAAGATGGATGGTTTAAAAGAGGACATCATGGAAGTATTAAAAAATTTCGTAATAGAGAAGACACCTGAAAGTGAAAATTCATCCCATGAAATTCATGATGAGGACACAAGGAAGGTGAATCAAGAATGGAGAAACTCCAACTTTGGGTTCAAGACCAACCATGTTCCTAAGATTGATATGAGGAAGTTTGATGACAAGGACCCAATCACATGGATACTTCAGATGGAGCAATTCTTTGATCTACATAATGTGCCACATACACAAAAGGTACGAATTTCTTCTTTATATTTAGAACCCAATCAATTTGTATGGTATCGATGACTTTGTTGTCGCAAATCACTCGTCACTTGGACAATTTTCATGGAAGAAATGATAGCACACTATGAGGATACAAGGAGCAATACCTTCTTTAGCCAATTGATAAATCTCAAGCAAAAGGTTTCAGTTACCGAGCACATTGAAAACTTCCAAAGATTGAATATAAAGGTAATAGATATTCCATATCAACACT
>JASDQU010294048.1:0-10848 GCA_032191745.1 Picea mariana | reverse complement strand
TGTCATCTCGTAGATCCACTGTGTATTATTCGTGGCTATGATCAGTCTGAGACATCAGAGTATAGATCCGCATTGTGTCTTCGGTGGCTATACCTTTTTATCAATACAATTATGTATCTGCAGTGTATTTTATGGCGGCCATATCTCACAAGTCTTGATCACCCAAGCATAGGTATGCCTGCCTTGGGTTTCGAAATATGCCATGATATTTGTTGGATGTTTGTGTGCAGCTTCTGTCAGGTTCTCCAAGTCTATACCCTTGCTTGAACGTCTACAAAGTATTTCAGTCATCAGTTCGCATCTTCTAACTTCATACTTTGGGGGGCATTCTATTACACGTCAAAATTACTCAACTGGATAAGTGTCACATATTCCTCTCAATTGTCGTAAGTGTTGCATCTTCCTTACAACTTTCGCAAGTGTCACAAGTTGTTCACAAGTGTCGCAAACGCTTTTCGAGCATACTGCCATGCCGACGACACTAAGGAGGCACTTAAAACATCTCATACACTTGATTTGGAGAGAGAAGAATTGATTAACTGAAGTCAAGAAACTCTTAACACCTGAAAAGGGCTCTTTGTCAAAGGTTCTGAGGGTGAGCGCTCCCCTAAATCAGTCTAGGGAGTGCTGGCACTCCCCTATAAGGCTTCAGGGATCGTTATAACGCTCCCTTGCCCCCTCTAAAGGAGCATTATCTACCTTTAGGGCATTGGCGCTTCCCTCAAACTTCCTGGGGAGCGCTACAGCGCTGTGATGCCCCTTTTGAAGGAGAGATTCCTAATCTGAGGTAGTAGTTGGCCCGTTGAGGAGAATAAGGGGAGGATCTTTCAAGATTAGAAGGTAGTTGCATTCGAATTCTTGGTTTCATCAGGAGATCCCTGTTCTAAGGAGGAGGTTCCTCAACTTGTTCTAAAGATAACTCAAGAGGTTCAGCTCCTCTTAACCTATATAAGCAAGCTCTATGATGGTGGAAAGGAGGAAGAATTCCTAGTATGAAACCTATGATCTCATAGGAAACACATAGTCAGCCAAAGGAGAGTGATCAATGAAGTTGCTATTATCTAGGTTGTGGATCTTTCGAGCAAGGGTTAGACGAAGAGGACTTGACGAAGCTGTCACATTCGCATCTACGATTGTAAGTACTGTTGTCATTATTCTCATTAATATGACACGCTTGGCCTGTTTCTTTCTAGTTTGTGTCTGATGTTACGTGAGATTATCATTGATAGATAGATCTGTTTTCAAGCTAATATCAATAGAGTAGGAAGTGGTTCTATCTTTTTTTTCTACAGAACTCAGTGAGGATAAAAGGATCAGAGTGCAACTCAGAGTGTGCAGGGACAAACGTCAGTAAAGAGGTACTTCTGTTCTCCTTCCTTCTCATGTGTTAGTTTTCATAGATTTGAAAGGAAGTCAGTGTCCACGTTAAGCATTTTTTGTCTAGAGTTAGGGTCAAGCTCTTAGAGGCAATCTACCTGTCCGCAGGGAGATTTTCCTACAATAGCAGTGACTGCTAAATTTGAGTCAGGAGTATAAGCGCAGAGTAGATCAACATCGGAGACAACTTCAGTTCGAGGTTGGTGATCTAGTTCTAGCACATTTGAGGAAAGAAAGGTTCCCAAGGGTAACATACAACAAACTGAAAATGAAGAAAATCGGGCCATGCAAGGTCTTGAGAAAATTTGGAGAAAATGCTTATGAGATCGAGTTACCAGATGGAATTGAAATATCTATGATATTCAACATCGCAGATTTATACCCATACAGGGCTAGAGAAGTAAAGACTGGATCTGAGTAGCCAGTGATCCAGTGGATGAAACAAATGCCAGCTGCAGAGAGGCCACAGATGGAGTGCATACTGGACAAGAGAGTGGGTAAGAAGACCAGGAGGAAAGAATACTATGAGTATCTGGTCAAGTGGAAGAATCATCCAGTTCAAGATGCCAGCTGGGAGAATGAAGTGGAAATACAGAAGCATGGACAGACTGTGTAGGAGCTCATGGACAGGAGCCCATGAAAGTTTTCAATATGAGGAGTATGATGCAGGAGCATCACCGACTCATCAAGCGAGCCAACGTGGAAGCAGAGGACAACTGGACAAGCCAGCACAAATTTTTGAAAATGCTTTGCGACTGTTGCACAAATCTTAAATGAGTCATTTAAGATGAGGCACACTTGTACATTTTAATGGACCTTGAGTGGATATCTCTCGTCCTTAGTAGATAGACGACATTTAATATAGTTAATGCAGGTAGATAGGATTTTAATTCTAGACGAGACAATTTAGGAGCTAGAGGGAAAACGGATATAGACACCCTCATTGTATCATTGTATTATTATTGAATAAGGAGAAGCATGAGAGCAAGCAGAGAATTGTGTAGAGAACACCCATGTACTGATAATTGAATTAATAGAAGAAGATTGGTTCAATTTCATGGTTTTGTGTCTGATTCTCTGTGTATTGATGTTGTGCTCATGAATGTTTGCTTCTTCGTTATGCATTTGCTTTTATATGTTGTGTATGTGATTTCATGGTTGAATTGAAGTCTGAGAGGGAGATGGAATGAGTTTCAATTGTTTCTCTAATTGAGCCAGAGGATTCTTGCAAGGAGTGCAGTTGAATTATCCACAAGGAGTGCATTGACAGAAGGGTTCAATTAGAGATAGCTTTTGTTCTCATTTCCTCGAAGGTGCAGTTAGGCACAGTGTCATGCAAGGAGTGCACAGACCAAGGGAAAGCCTCAGGGTTGCAAAACTGAGTAAGGAACTAAAATACTGTTGTTGCAGGAGTGCGCAGAGTCAAGAGACTTCAACACTGAGACGTCGTTGAAGGTTTTCCGCAAGGAGTGCGCGCAAGAAGTTTTCTGAAGGACTTGAGAGTCATGAATAAGCTCAAGAGTTATAGAACCTTGAGTGATTAGCGAGGGGAGCACAAGAAGTTGGTGTCTCGAAAGTTTGCAAGAAGCGTCGTAGGGTTGCGAATGGGTGGGAAAATTCTGCAGAAACCCACTTAATCGTTTCGTAGAATTTCACCAAGAGGAAAGGACGATCGAGATTCTCCGGGAGAATCAGCGAAATTCCGAGGTCCGTTAGATATTGCAGAGGTGCAAGGAGGTTACGGTGAGGAAGTCCAAAGGATTAAAGCTCAGGAGGGGTAGAGCCGTCAATCTAAGTTGCAAGGACCGTCGGATCTACACGTGATATTGTGTATCAGGGATTCGCGAGTCGAAGCTCCAAGTTGTTGCAACAAGAATTGCGATATCGCGATCCACGATATCTCGACGAGCCCAGAACCATCCATCAGTGGGGATGCGTGTTAGAAGATCCCAGGGAAGTCAAGGTCTGACATATCAGAGGTCCTGAGAACAGGATATTCAGGCAGTTTGGAATCGTGATCCGCGATATCCCAACGGGAGAGTTGTGTGGGGCCACAGCAGGGTTGGTGGAAGACAGGTGGCATATCATATCAGGGATCGGGAAAAGGAAAGTCCTGAATTCATTGAAATCAGGATTCACGATCTCGTGAATCCTGAATTACCGATAGGAGTGATGGAAGGTGGAAAAGTTAACTCGCACGTGTGTGTCGGAGTTTCATCACGTCGGGTATCGGGAGTCGGTAAATCAAAGTGCTCGATATTGCGAGTAGCGAAACCGCGATAAGAGAAGTCCCGATAGATACGGAAGAAGTCAGTGTTGACTGGCCATCGGGTCTCAGGGATTCGAGAGCCCAGTGATCGACCTTAGACATCGTGAAGCCGTGAGTCCCGATTTCCCAATAAGTAAAGAAAGGGGAATCGTGCGAAGAGATCTATGGGTGCAGATTTTCCTGGCAGGGAAATTAGAAGAGCTATTCAAGAGTTCTTCGGGATGAGAAGAAGAGGATCCTATGAGAGTGGACGTGCTCCGAGGAGTGCGGCTGCGCCAAAGAACAATACACTAACAAAATAGATACATAAATAACATGAACAACATAGTACAAGGCACATCGACACAGGATATACGTGGTTCACCCTAGTGTGGGGATACGTCCACCAACTCTTCTTCTTCTTTATTAGTCTCCTTTAATCTTCTTATAGGCATAGAGACACAGAGTTGACTGCCAAAGGAGAGGATATCTGCATGCACCTCACCAGATCCTCCTTCCCCGAATTAGGTCAGGGCACAAAGCCACACACAGTATGTGCACAAAGCAAAATCGCTTGCAGTTAGCTCTACCAGCCTTAACACATTTGCAAACAAAGCCAACTAGCCATGCACTAAGCCGATCAATAAATAGTAACTACTTCTTACATTACTTATTTACTTATTTATACATTACAAAAAGGGCCTAGACATGGTTAAACCCATGGGACGACATCCCATACTCATTACATAAACCCTAAAAGCCCAAAAAACCACAAAATGGGTGAGATCCTGTGATCTTTGCTTTGCATGGGTGCTCCGTCTTCAAACAACATTTCTAAGTCCCAAAAATGGTCAAACACAACCAATTTTTCCTCAAGACTTGGTCAAGGGCCAATAGGCCCCCAAAAATCACCCGTCACTCATCCCGAGTCACTCGGATATGGGAAATTATGCTTCTAAGGAATCGATCTTAGCTTGAACTTCCTTGACTTGTTGCTTCTCTAGAGCCTCCTACTCGATGAAATCCTGAATTACTTTCTCGATGATAGTCCCTTCCAGGCACTGTTCCACTGTCATGACCACCTGTTCCAACTGTGAGCCTTGTCCCTTAATTTCTTCAAAAAGCATGTAGGCTTCATCCTACACTAGTTGGAGTCTTTGTGTCACTTCCATAACTCTTCTCTAGATGGCAATGACTTGTTGGACTACGTGATGCTCCTACGACCTCTTCATATTCTCAACTGCAGTAAGCAGCTTCAGCTGTGCTTGCACTATAGACACTTGTTGCTTTACCTCCTGGATTTGTGCTTCCAATCTCCTCAACTCTGGATCTTCTGTAAGGCGCTCATAGGTTTGTGCACTTCAGTCACTTAATTTCTTACATTCTGAAGCCAACACCATGTTTCTTTCTACTGCACTTCTATCAGTTTCTTCCTTCTGATCCCGCACTTCTTGCAGAGTGCTAGGTACTGCTTGAAGTTCTATCTCTGCTACTCTTGCTTGAAGTTGTTGAATGGCCTCAGCGAGCTTCCCCACTTGGCTTTCGGTTATATCTTCTTCCATATGTTCCAAGCCCAACACAAAGCAAATTTCTCTAATCACTACCTCTCTAACCCCAATCTGCTCCACGAGCAGCTAATCTTATTTTTTCTATATTTTCTCTCTGTCCACCTCGAACTTCGATCTAATGTCATCTTTCTCTCACTGCACAACCCAAAGTTGCTCTAAGGCCTCCTTCTTTTCTTACTTCAAGGCCTCTGTGGCCTACTCCTTTTCTTCTTGGAATCGATGAAGTCGAGTCTCGGTTTCATATGCTAGCCTTCATAATTGGGTGGGCTCATCCCCCAATTCTGTAATTTCTGATGACGATGGCGCAGTAGACACTGCGCGGATCGAGTAGAAAGCTTGCTATATGTCCTTTAGTTCTTTCTCGATTCTGTCATAGATTGTCTCTTTCTTTGCTTCATGTCTCTGCAGTATATCCTCTATGGTGTCTTCTACAACTGTGATGATGAGCTAGATATCGTCCACTGTGAGCACGTTCTGCGACTAAGGCTTGTTGGCGTGAGCCTTCTTCCTTGCTGAAGGTTTCTCTAGGGAAACCTCCCTCTTCTGTGATTCTTGTGCTGTGGTGAGGGTATCCTTTGGCAGTGTCACTTCTCCTTTTTCTTTCTTGTCTTCTTCCCCTTCCTCCTCTTTGTTTACTCTGTTGCCTCCTCCTCCTGTAGGTGATTCAAGTGCAGTTTCCTCCAATGTGTTGTCCTTCTCTTCATTGTCTATGTCCTGCAATTCCTCCTTTTTCTTCTTTATCTTTGCATTGATCTTTCCATCATACTCAGTCCGGGTGACCAAAGGTCTTCCAATGATGTTGGGGTTCTAGAGTTCTGCATCTTCAACTAGTTAAAGGAATTTGGGTGGACATTCCTTGGTTATCTCCTCCATATCTTTGTCAGTTAATTTATAGTAGGACTGCAATTCTTCCTTACTTTGATCCCTACGCGCATTGATGTAGATGAAGTGTCGCTCAGCGTGGAACTTTGTTGGTGGCTTGTACGTATGCAAAGTGTTCGAGGTCATCCGCGGAAATGATTCAATGGTGTGCTTCAGCTGTAGGTAGTAAGCATGGAACACCACATTTGATTGCCACTTCTTCGCCATATCGCTCGTATACCACAATGTGGTGAACCTCACGACCAATGGTTCTGATGGCTCGACTTCTGGGAATGTTGCTTCCTCTGACATCTCCCAAGAGACAAATGCAATTAAAATTAGCAACCAACTGAAGTGAAATTCATAGCCTTGGTCCTGCACTTCATGATAGTCCTTCTCCAACTCATTGACGAGGTAGCTCACCCAATTCATATACATCCCTTCAACACACTTCCCTACAAGGTCGACTACGAACCCTGTGACTTGTGTCAGGCGGTTATTTCTGACGATCTTGTCAGCAATCAACTGACAAGTTAGGTGCACTGCACCATCCTGGATGGAGGCTACCTTGAAGCCTCATTTTCCCTTCTCCACATCGCCATACACCTCCTTGATGCACTAGGCCAAGGAGTGGTCTGATGTATTTTTTGGGTAGAACTGGTGAGGGTCCAGTCCTTGCATTCTCAATCCATTGATGAGGTAGATCAACGCTGGATCCCCAATGATGCACGTATCTAACCAAAGGTAACCTCCATGGTAGCACAATAGGAGGATTTTAACACATGCATTAAGCTCCTTATTTCTACCGAAGTGGGGTGTATTCATTACATTTAATATCTTCAATCTCATGATCTCCTTAATCCATGGTTGGGGAACTATCTTGGGCTTCATACCAGTCGTCTTTGTCAGGTAACTATGCGGTGCGAGCATCACATATTTCTTTCAATATCCAAGGTTAAAATCGTTGATCTTGAGAGCTGGGATCAGTCCCAACTGTAGTCTGACTGTGTGTATCCCCTTCAGGAGGTATGCGGTGATGAGCGTGTACCCGAAATCACACGGGACACTGTCACGACTAACCGCGCCAGCCAAAGGTGGGATGTAGGTAGGAAAGATTGATGGGATTGTTGATATTATGGTAGTTGCAGGACGTATTTACCTCCACATGTAAACTTTATGAGAATAGAGTACTCTAGGAAGAAAAACGAAACCCTAATAAGTTGGATAATAACCCTAGAAGACTTGTCAACTCAAGAAGATAATTTATATTAGGTTATTAGCCTCCAAGAGAAGAAGTCGGCCAGAAGAAATAATAATGTATTGAACAGACAGATACCCAGAATGAGAAGTCATCCCAAGCAATTAGCCAGAATTACTCTAAATACAGGAGGCCAGTCTTCATTCTGGTAGGTAGTCTCAAAATTGCAGAGCAACACTTGTGTGCACCGCAGTGCCCAGGTTTGGAGGAGAGCTGCCGGTGCAGCTGCTGCAGCTAGCAGTTACATTTTGGCTTGGAATATCTCTTGGCTAGGGTTTGGACTATCTTATAAGATATTGTTGGTGCACTATCCTTGGGGAAAGGAGTGCTACCCTTTGTTTGGCTATCTATCCTAGGTTTTGCTTCCAGAGTAATTCTCTGTCAAGGTTAAGGTGCTCGGAGGGTGGCTTCGGCCTATGGTTGGGTGACAATAGAGATATTTTCAATGGTAAAAGGAACACATCCATTATATTCTAATAGTTTATGGGCCCACACCTACTTCATTCAATATAACCACTGGAAGTAAACATAGCTGTAAGGATATTGAGCTCATTGAAGAACTACCTCTAGGTTTTCTAGGAGGAGCAGTCACCATAGCACTGCTGCTAGGGTTACTAGCAGGTGCAGTTGCAGAAACCCTAATCCTCTCATTGAGGCACCTTAAGTGAAGGGATTGAACTAATTTTTGGACAGACCAATGTTACCTAGCCTAACGCATCTCCCGATACTCTCAGTAAGCCAAGACGTCCAGTTTGAGTTTCTGGTCAAATCCAGGGTTGACCAAATCAAAGCAGCCATGAATTACTCTATGAAGTCACAGAACAAGTTAAATGGATATTCTAACTTCAGAGCATGGAATAAAAGGATCGACCTCATCCTTTCCAAGAATAAAGTGTTGAATATCATGAAAGGAAAGATCATGGAACCAATGTTTGAAGAAGGAAAAGAGTAGGAACGACAGAATGTTGCAGTTATGGAGAAGTTCAAAGACGGTGACATCAATGCTATGAGAATCATAGTGGAATCTATAAAATACCACTTGATACCCTACATATCCCATCTTGACTCATCGAAGAATATGTACGATGCCCTAACAAATCTCTTCTCGATCAAAAACATTGGACAATTTATGAGTCTGAAGAATGAGCTTTGTGAAATGAACATGAATGATGAGGACAACATAACATCATATTTTGTGAGAATATCTCAGTTAAGAGATCAACTACAAGCTATTTAAGAGATCATCTCAGAGAAGGAATTGGTAAACATAGTACTCAATGGTCTTCCCAAGACGCGGGATGCATTTTCTACAAGCATGAACACAAGGAGTATCCTACATTTGAAGAAATTTGGACTTGTTGTGCTCAAGAAGAATCCAAGATCATTGAAAAAGAGAAACCCCAAAAGAAGTACGATGATCAAGCCTTCACAACAAGATTCAAGAACTTCAATAATAAAAGGAATTTTGGCTCAAGGATAAAGCCAAATCAAGAGAAAGACATTTCAGAAATACAATGCTTCAACTGCCGAAAGTATGGTCACTACAAGAATAATTGTCCTGAGCTAAAGAAAAGGAAGGGGTCACATGAAGCATCAGTTGCTAAAGAAAAGGAACCTACAAACAAGACTAAGCAAGATGAAAGAGACTTCTTCTTCTGAAGGTAACAATACTCTTCTTAGTTCTTGTACATATCTTGTTTTCATAGTCTCTACACATATATTGTATATCTATCTATTAGAAGATAATGTGTTCCAAGAAGAACTATACCTATGGAAGAACAACAAGATAAGGATTGATGTCATTATACAAGTCAGATAAAACACATGAATGGATGAAATACATCAAACAAATCATGTGGAATCTATTACAAGATAAGCTGAAATCAGGATCAATCCTGAAGAGACTTAGAAGAAGCAAAGACAGAAATAAATTGGAGAAAGACTTATAACACTTTTCATAAGGGAATAAGGATGCAAATGGAAGCGTGGACTCTCCTAGATGGAGGGAGCCGATTACATATCACCTAAAGTAAGAGCATGCATTCATACATGAAGCAAGGATTAAGAGGGAGTTAATCCTATGATCCATTGAAGATGATGAAGTATATATCCATGATAGCAGACATGAAAAGAATTATGTGTTCATTTTGACCCTAAAAGAAGTCTTCTTCTAAGAGAAGACTTAAAGTATCCATGGTTGTCCATCCAAATCCATGATCCTATGATGAAAGAAATAAATGGAATCTTTAGGGAATGGAATATATAAGAAACTCCATGGACCCGAGAACTAAAGAAACACATGAGGAAGAACATGAACATTCCAAGAAAGGAAGAGAAGCTAGAATAACTAGTCACTTTATTAAGAATCACAAGATTACCAACCTGACATGAACTCACTAAAAGCAATCAGGCAAAGGAACTGAAAGTTGTGATGAAGAACAGTGTATATGAATACAAGAATTGCAAGATCCAGAGCTAGAGGTTCTCCCAAATGGAGGAAGAAGATTATGATGATTACTCATTCCAGTAAACCAGACATATCTCTACATGAGTCATTATATCATCCACAACATCCATGAGTTGGAGTTGTACATCAAATAAATGCAAAGACTAATTGAACAAAGAGCGTATGAAAAAAAATAAACCTCAAGACTTTGAGGCATACCAGAAAGAGACCCTTGTATGTAGATGGAAAAAGATACTTGGTGGAGAACCTCCAGTGCATAGCAGAAGTGATCCAAGTTGATATCGGTGGCCACCCACCTTTTTCCAATGGCTCAAAACAGTTTTTTGGCCATTTTGGCAAGTTACTATTTTTAGCAGGTTTTAACTTCCAGGGCCATTTTGAGGGCCTAAATGAAGGTTTTTTTTTATATCAAGGTTCTCAATGATAGCTGAAGGAATAATTGATCCCCCAAAATGAATCTTCTCAACGATACCTTTCCAACGAGCTATCACACGCCTAAAACGGAGATCGTATGCAAAAGTTATGACCCCGGGAAGTTGAAGTACTAACTTACCCAAACGGGGCCCACATGACTTTTGGCGCTTCATCTCCTAGGGTTAGGTTTTTGGATTTCTATGACTTTTGGCATTCTCTTCTATTGTAAAAATGCCTCTAGAGCCTCATTGTAATAATCTTCTTGCGAATGCGAGTAGCCGTCACATCTCTTCTCAGAGATAAGCTGCCACCATTCTAGCGAGTCTTTCACTCTGTATTTTTACAGTCTCTATACATTTCTCTGATTAATAGAAATAGTGTATTACTGTATATCTGTGTTTATGGTTGCATCTCTAATACATTTATTTTATATTATTGAATATCTGCAACATCTCTGTGCATTTCTTTATTATATCTCCGCTTTCATTTCATGCCGAAAATAATCTGGATCAGTGGTATCAGAGCAGGCTGCTCTTGATCATTTTTTTAGTGCATGTCCCCGACGAGGTCCGAGTATAGAAAGTTGGGTCTTGATCTTGTCTCTCTCGAGGAAAATTGCTCTCGCACACCCAAGAAACCCTCAATGGAGGAAGAA
>JASDQU010294042.1:14352-27167 GCA_032191745.1 Picea mariana | reverse complement strand
CGTCCTCCTCCACATATATCACTGACATCCGTTATGTCACCACTTTCGTCAATGAACATATGAGACGCCCTTGCTCTCTCTGCGATTCATTAGCTCATTTTACATACCAGTGTCCTATGATCCTTGAATACAGGCAACATCAATTGACCCTACTTCACCAACCCGCAGAGGCAATAGTTGACATTACCTTGTCACTAGCATCTCTTCATGTCATTTCTCCTGAACTTGAGGCACTCCCAACACCTCCATGGTTCTTAGATGACATATCTGAGAATTCACCCCCCAACCCCCCCAACTCTCCCGCTCACTCCTCTATGGGCACTCTCCACCCATCCACCACGAGTACCTCTCAATACTTCAATATATGGTTTATGTCGAGTGAACCCTCACCATCTCCTAACAATGTCCCCTCTGCTTCTTCACCAGGGGGCAACCACACGACCACTGTCACAAAGATCACTCCTCACGACCCCTTATATTCCCGTCACTTCCAATGCGACGAAGAAATACTCGAAGAGTTACACCACCCTGACTCTCCTTGGGATGTGCTACACCATCGCGCACTCTTCTCTCCACAGGAAGCCCCCATGCCTCCTTACCACAACCCCATTTACGTGGTCGAAACCAAGGATTTTATCCCATTAGGGTCTATCGACTGGTTCAAAAATCCCATCCCTACCCCTGATGCTTTTGAAGAAGGCAATATGGACAACATTTCCCCCAACATCAAAATCGACATTTCCATTAAAAATGGCATCGTCAAAGAAATCACCATTGGAGCTGCTTGTACTCCTCAGGAAATCGCCACATACAAAGCCCTCTTCTAGGAATATAGGGATATTTTTGCCTGGTCATACACTGGGATACCTAGCCTCGATCCCTCTATTGTCTAACATCGCATCGACACCTGGCCCGACATTACACCAGTTCGCCAAAAACAACGACTGCTACGCCCATCCAAAGTAGCGGCTATCAAAGCTGAAATTGACAAGTTACACGCTGTCGGGTTCATTTACCCCATCGCCTATACCTCATGGGTTTCCAACCCTGTACTCGTTAACAAAAAACAAGGCACTATCTGCGTTTGCATAGACTTTCGCGATCTCAATCACGCATGTCCCAAAGAAAACTTTCCCATGCCTTTCATTGATCAAATTATCGATGACTGTGCAGGCCACGAGGCTCTCTCCTTTATGGATGGATTCTCTGGTTATAATCAAATTCAAATTCACCTCGCCGATCAATATAAAACCGCATTCACTACCCTGTGGGGTACTTTTACACATCGTGTCATGCCTTTCGGCTTAAAGAATGCCGGTGCAACTTTCCAGTGGGCTCTGACATACATCTTTCACGATCCAGCCCACATCATCCTCGCCTACTTGGACGACCTCACAGCTCGATCCAAGAAACGCACCTAGCATCTCAATGATTTACAAATCATCTTTCAATGGTGTCGTCAGTACAACATCTGCTTGAATCCTCTCAAGTGTGTGTTCGTATCACCGTAGGGCACCTCCTCAATTTTATTGTTTCCCAAAGCGGTATTACCGTGGACCCCCTCAAAGTCCAAGCTATCACCGAAATTCCACCTCCTCGGAATTTACGACAACTTCAGAGTCTATAGGGCAAAACTAACTTTATTATATGCTTTGTCCCCGATTACTCCATATGTGCACATGGTTTCCTTCGTTTACTATGTCACGACATCCCTTTTCACTGGGACGACCATCCCCAACAGTCATTTGACGATCTTCCCATCGCGTGCAAAATTCCCACCTTATGCACCGCAATTGAGCTATTACCCGACACTGCTCCAATGGAGCAGCGCTTGCTGAACTTGGAGTCTCTGGATGAAGATCGTCGATCTTCCTTACATAACAAGGAGGCAGCTAAAAAATGATCCAAGGATACCTTTGATTACCATGTCAACCTTTGTTCATTTTGCGAAGGCGACCTCGTCCTACCTTACGATATCGTTCATGATACCTTTGGCCATGGAAAATTCAAATCACTCTGGCATGGCACATACATCATTCAACATTGCCTCACCAAAGGTGCATATATCATGGCCTCTCCCGAAGGCCTCTCTCTCAAAGAAACTGTCAACTGGTTGTATCTCAAGAAATTTTACGCTTAAACATAGTCATTCTACTTTAAGTTATTTCTTTTTTAGCGTTTTTAATCTTTTTCTCCTTCCCTCACGTCTAAACTATCCTTTGTGCTATTGACAGATGATTCCTCCACCAACCTACCACATCGGTTACGTCGACGGCGACAGCCGTTGGACACAAAATCTCGCATCGGCTGCTTGGGCTCTCTACACCCCCTCACATGAAATTCTCCATTCGAGCGACATATGCTTGGGGTGAGCAACCAACAACCAAGCCGAATACACTGCTGTCTTTGGCCTCTTGGCCGACATCCAACATCATCATATTCGTCACCTTAGCATCTTCCTCGACTCTCAACTAGTCGTTCTCCAGCTCAACAATGTGTACCTTGTTCGTGATCCTTGCCTCTTTCGCAAATACCTGCAAGTTAGGTTTTTATCTCGACATTTTGATTCCATTACATTTACACATATTCCCAGACAATTGAATCAAATTACAGATAACCTAGATAATATTGTGTTAGACTGACATATATCACATCAAGCTACCTCTACACATACATAAACATATCCCAATCCTGTCACAACAGATACATAGAATAGACATCATCAAAACATTCACCAAAAACATGTAAACACCACATAGATCTCAAAAAAAAAAAAAGTATACTCATGTATATATATAGGTCCACAGTGTCATCCAAATGTTTACATACAAAAAATACACATATCCACAGACCAATGCAGCACCTTGGTACAAAATGGGCTCACCATCCTATATATATATATATATATATATATATATATATATATATACATCAAATGCCTCAGAGCACCACTCACGGTGCCTCTAGAGCACCACCGCCTGCTCCTCCCTAAGGTGGTGGCGGCCCACCACCTCCTGCCCCAGGAGGTGGTGGTCCACCCCCTGCCGACCCCTCTTGCCCCAACGACAGTGGTCCAGTCGTCAACGCAGTAGCCACTAATTCTCGTCATACTATGGCCCGCGTACTCCACACACTGCTCCAGGAAAGTCTCATCCTGGATGCGAGACCATATGCCCTCAGGCACCTTCTGTAATGTCGTCTCTAGACGACGGTGTATGTCCTCATAATCAGCTCCGGCCGCTGTCGGAGGAACATGTGATGGCCCAGCACCAGGGTCATCAAACTAGTGCCTCCTCATTGCCCTCTCTGGCTTAGCTGGTCGCACTGTGGCCTCGTCATGCTGACGTCTCTCTCCCAGCGGCGGTCTCTCCGGTGCTCGCTACAACTCGACCTCACGCCCGCGAGGTGCCACATCTTTCCATGCAAACAAACAACAGTTAGTATCACCATCTATATCATATACATATGGACTGCGATCTCAACAACAAAATAGAAAAAACATCCACATCAACACCAAACATACCTCGATGATCAAAAACCTCCCCTGGAGGTAGCACCATGTCCGGATCATCCCGGAAGTCCACCTCGGCATAGGGGTAACGTAAGATCACCTGCGGCATCTGCCGCCATACCTGTGTCGCCTCTGCAGAAAAGAAGTGGCCACCTTCGCCACCACCATAGTGAAGCAAAACAGTCGACCACCACCTCAACCGCAGCTCTCGCGCCCCAGGCACCCCCAATAGAATCCTCGAGCGCAACATCGGTACCCTCTCTAGAAACCAAGCCACTAGGATGGACCCGAAAGAAAACTCCCCTGTATTAGTATACCGACAGTGGTCCAATTGTGCCACCATCCTCACATGCAGCGTAAGCCCCCAAGCGAAATGCTCACCGACCAACACTCTCTCCAGCACTAGAAGATGGCCACCACTGATCCATTGGGTCGCCAGTGACCCATATACTCACACAATCATCGCTACTATACAGCGATGCGCCAGGGAATCAATAGACGCAATGCTCACAACTGTCTCGGACATAAAGTTTCGACCCGAACAATATCTCTGGCCAATAGTCTCGAGCTGCGTACCCCTAGGCAGAACCAACTCCGTCGGTAGCGGCGTTCCTCGAAAGGGAAGCCCAATCAAGAAATATACATCCTCCACCGCAGTGAAGACGATCTTCTCTCCTCGCACAAGGAAGCAGTGCATTTCCAGACTCCACATCTGGATCAGGAACTGTAAGAGATAGTCCTGTGCTTGTATCAACGGGCACTCAAAGAACTTTAGCATCCCACAGGCTGGCAAAGTCGCATGCACACCTGGCCCCTCAATGGCCATGGCATCTCGCAGCTGAGACCATTCTCGCTCTTGCCACCCGACTGACATCGTCACAACCATCCACCTGCAGACACAACACAGAGTCCTATATCAACTCAAGAAACCATAAACAACATAAAAAAGACTCATTTTTATACACCTAAACCTTGCCTCACAGGCGCGGTTTTACTACCCATAGGCGCGCACACATGTGCGCCTGTTCACTACAGAGGTGCGCATCAATGCGCACCTGTTTTCTTCATAGGCACGCTGCCAAGCGCACCTGTTCAACCTACAGACGCGCACTGATGCGCGCCTGTTCAACCTACAGATGCGCACTGATGCGCGCCTGTTCAACCTACAGATGCACACTTGTGCGCGCCTGTTCAACCCACAGGCATGCCCTAAATCCCCTCTACCGCACCCCCATGCGCGTATATCCGGTGGACAGGCACGCACACATGCGCGCCTATTACCGGATCGCCCACGCATGTGGGGCCCATATCCCCTAAATGTCTCTATACGGCCCCCCGTACAACCCCTGCCCAAAAAATAAAATTCTATTTCTATGCAGGATGATGAGACCACTAACCTGACACTCACTAATCACTAATCAGATGCCTCATCCTCCCTGAATCTCCAAATCTCCTCTAAAAACTGCTCGTCCAGGCACTATTGCAGTAGGTACAAATGAGGTGGCAATGTGGGCCCTACAGCTATATATAGGTCTTTTGCCAAACTTCCACTCACCATTCCGGGAGCCCACGGTGTCCATTTTTCAATCCGTCTTCAGCCACGGGATCAACATCCCATCATCTACATCACAACAATCCCTGGGCCTCTTTTCATCCCGAGCCCCGAGGCACCCTTGTTTCCTACCCTGGTCAGGTATGCATGCACATATTCACGCTTATCAAATACATGCTCATAGCTTCGATTCTCTTTAGATATTGTTCACTTTGGGTATTTGGTTTTCATGTGTGCAAGTACTTGATCATCATACATCGACACAACCCCTCCAGGTATATACTCAGCACTGGCATGTAGTATTTCCCGCTATATCACACTTTCATTTCTAGTCACACCCTCTGATATTTGCCTCTAGGATCCCCATTCCCGGCTCTGCAATACCCACGCCTCCATTTGCATCTTCGGTACTATTACCCGGTAGCATTCTTACCCACATGAGTTGTCCCATTCATAGCACCTTTTGACACTTTTTGACACTCATGCTATTTTTCATCACCCTTTAGGGATGGGAGTCTCGATAGTCTTTCATCATGTAGCGAATCAACCACATACTCCTCCTCTTCATTTTGCTAGCTTTCCTACATAGACTCCCAGATTATCTCTTCTCGATTCTCTTTTTTACCTACACCTCCACAGTATCATGAACCCTCCATTTCATCCACAATCAGTTTGCCCATTTGCGAACCTACCTTCATTTCACCTACCTGATACAGAAACTCACCAATGGGGCCCCCACCCTTCATCAGTTTTCCAAGCAAATTCTGCCCTACATGGGCCACCCATATCACACTGGGGCACCCATTTCTGTATTTGTACATTTCTCCCCAATTATTCATTATTTATTGTACAAACGCTTTTACTTTTTAGTCGTTACATTACCCTTTTTTTTCGTCACCTTTGGCGACCTGCTTCCCTCTTTTTGGTCAGCTGCAACCCATGCCAACCTTGGTTGGAGCACTACTTATCATCTTACCTCTACCCTCTTAATTTGTTCATCTTGTCTCGCCTCTGGCACAACTTATCACTGGTCTTGTCATCCCCCTGACACTCGACCTCGTTGCACGGTTGTAGCCAATTTTTATCTCATACATCCTCCAACCAAGGTAAGTCTTGAGTCTTCCCACATCTTAACTTCATCCATGTACCTCTGCCACTTCCTCACCTCAGTAGATTTCACAAAGCCCTTTGCTTCTGGGAGTTGCGTTCCCCTTTTTTCGACATCAACACAATTTTCCAGAAGGGCAACAGTGTCTTGATTCTCATTCTCCACTCAATGAGAGATCTCAGACGGCAGAAGGTGAAACACCATTGTTCCCTGCTATCATTGACCCCCATAACATTCGACGCCAACACTTTCTCATGTTACGGTGGGTCTTACTTTGTGACTATTGCAGTTATTTCTCTCATTTTCCGAAGACCTCTGAACTTGGCTGGGCTATCAATGCCCACATAATCGCTGCTACTTATTACGGTGATCACTGCCTACTATTTAGAGTATGTTCATTTGTCGAATTGTCTTTTGTCTTTATCACAACTTCCCCCGAGGGCGCTGCTGTTGTCTACACCAACGCTTCAGTCATTTTTTTTAGAATTACATGACACGAGCATGGGGCATGCCCACCTCGTTTGTACAAAGTTTTATATTTTACACACCTCATGGTAGGTCGGGTCCTACTGGTTCCTTTTTCCCTCCAACGGATCGCTCTGGACAATCACACTATTACTCTCTCTTACAAGAACATTCTCAATAGAAGAAACATTGATGGATTTCAACTATATGTATGCTCCTAACCTCATCCATCAGGGGGCATCTATTATCACTAAAATTTCCTTCGCACATGGTTACAAGAACTCAACATTGTCAAACAGTGATGAAGTCATTCATGAACCGGAATTAATACCACAGCATTCAAAAAGGTCAAAAAACTATACAAACTAGTGAAAAATTGAAGAGCGTTTTGCAGACATTGGGCGCGCGCACGCATGTGCGGAACAAGAACGTAGAAATCACGTACAGGCACATGATGCACGACTATTAGCACAAAAATCCGCGCACCCACTAAATGGCGTATTTATGGAAGTGGTCGGCCTCCCAACCATTTATGGTTCAGCTCCCAAGCCGATTTGACCCTCAAATCTGGGCTGGATCTAACTGGTGGGCTGGTCAAAGACCTAATAATGCCCTAAATGGCCTCTTTTCACACTACAAAGCAGTTAAACAATAACCCAAAGCAATGCTATAAAAATCCATGAATGCACCTCATTTTTCAAGGAATTCAAAGTAATGTTATGCTGCCTCTACTGTTTTGAGGACTCCATCCTTGACACAAGCATATTGGCACCATTACATTGGACAATCCACCTCACCATTGAGTGGATTTGTAAAGAGTTCTTTCATCACCATTTTCCATTTTCTTTGTTGTAAGAAGAGCTAGCTAGTGAGGGTCCAAGAGCCTACCCTTGAAGGAAGAAGGGACTCATAATCCCCTTTCTTCTTGGTTCTTTATTTTCATCAATAGATCAGCCTCAAACATTGGTGACATGGGTCTTTTGGTTCTTTTTGTTTCTATGTCCCTATGCTCATGAATTTTGTTTTTATTGCATCTCTTAGTTTAATTCTTAATTCTAGTTTTTGTTTTCTTTCTCTAACTCTTTTCTCTACAGTTATCATGTTCAACAGACCCAACAGAGCTTGCAAGCACCTCTGATTTGCTCACCAAGGTGACGAAAGAGGCGCAACATTTTACATTAAAATTTAATTTAAGTCTAAACATGTTTAAACTTAGACTTTATTTAATATATAGTAATTGAAAGGAAGAATTAACCGTAAAAGGGGAAATAAGTCATATGAAAAGGAAGGATTTTGCAAACCTTGGGTAATTTATAGCACAAAGGAGAAAAAACATGTCGCTAGGGTTTTGAAAACCAACGATGGGGAAAGAGAACTTTGGATAACTACCAAAGATCAAAAGAAATGTCAGGATTGTATAAATCCTTCTCAAAAGTAGCTCAGGGCTAGCACGAAGTTTGTCGATGAGGATCGACGAGGTTAGCACAAATTCTACCAACAAGGATCGACGAGGTCAACACGAAGTCTGCCGACATCATCGATGAACCTAATTGGAACTATGCCAAATTCATCAGCAGACTTGAGAGGAACTTTGTCGCTCGTCACCAGAGGCCATAAAAGAAAACAACTCTGATATTCATAGGAGGAAATGAGGAGAACGTCGTTGACGACATTGGAGCAATCGAACATCAAAGCAGTTGAGGAGAAAGTTTTTTATGAGTCTCATGGAGTCCCGGAATTGAATCGTCGCTTCCCACTGACAGATTCGCTCACGAGTTTCAAACTAGCTTCTGTAGTGAATTAAGGGAAACGCAGCCGTTGCAACCATTTATATTTAAACTTTGCCATAAATTGGATGGTCAGATGAAGGCATACATCTCATCGATAACCTAATTATTTATGGTGAACTTTCACCAACAATGTAGAAGAGTTCTGCACGGTAGTAACTTTTCCTCGAGTGTCCTCAATTTTAACATCGTGTGGGATGGTTGGAATTTATCTCCAATATTGTAGACGACAGAACTACATCGGAGCTTCACATTTCACTTCTGAAGGAACAATTCTCGACTATGATATATTCATGTTCATTGTCATAATACTTTTTTAGGATATATAATTCATTTTCCGGTTTCTTATGACAGAGAAGACAAAAAACATGATCTATCATCTCCTTTTTCCAACCCATTCTGACAATTTCTGGGAAGCCCTATTGTTATCAAAGAATCCTATCTCATATCCAATTTAGCAAAGAAGAAGAAAAACCCACGATATTGAAGTAAGATTCCAAAAAATTCGAAGAAAACACCTTAGTTTGGGATATGAATTCAAATATGAAACAGTTTGGGATACAAAATAGAAGAAGGAATCCATGAAATTTGAGAGAACTCCCCAAAAATTGAATAGAACGCGCATGAGATTTAAGAAAACTCCCACGGCAGGTAAAAGAACCTCAATTTATGGAAACAAACATTCCTCTTCTCCACATCTGCACACAACCAAACAAATTATTGGAGAAGTTAATGGTAACTATGTCGATGAGACCGGTAAGGTTATTGACATCAAATCCGAAACCTCTGAGAGAAGTTACGAGGAACTTCTCCGATGAGCCTAACAACTAATCATCCCATTCACGAATTTGAAAACAAATAGTATTCCTCGACAACCCTTTGATCACTTCCTTGGTTTCACACTTACTACTTACTCAAAAGGTCCATACATTTGTCTAGACGGATGGATTTACAAAGTCGATTGATAGGCGGATCTACTTATTGATCAATAGACATGAGGGAAAAGATAGAATCTTTTGTTGGAATGAAATGAATGTATGTTTCTTTTTAAAACATGGATAAGAATCTATGTCGATTTTCACCCATAGACCTCTCACCAGGAACAAGGAATTTCACTAATCACCACCAGGTCTCGCTCCTATGAGCTCATGCACGCCGTGGTTCAGAATCTATGCCAATCGAGGGTGGCTTGACTAGGAATAGGGTTTGAACCCCAATCGTCGAATTTTTATGAATATGTCTCAAATTTGATGGATTCACAGAACGAGTTATCTCTTGTAGAATTCGTTGATTTTTTCTATCTTGAAACAACATTGAGTCGTGGTGAATTTATCCCCAACGAATTCTATGTAACCTACAGGGGTGAGTTATCATGGCAGGTAATGAGCATGTTGTGGATATCCCACCTGAGGATATTTGCAAGAGGGAGGACTTAATCATTGAATTCTATGTAACCTAGAGGGGTTTGGAAGAGGGAAGACTTAATCAATGAATTCTATGTAACCTACAGGGGTGAGTTATCATGGCAGGTAATGAGGATGTTGTGGATATCCCACCTGAGGACATTTGCAAGAGGGAGGACTTAATCATGGATTGAGGCTACTTTTGGATTTTGAGAAGCATGTTAGGGAAGACGATCAAACCTAAACAATTATTCCATATCATAACCCTATTCAAAATAGATAGAGATAAAAAAAATTCTACCCTCAAGGAGGTCGTGAATTCTGCAGAAAGCACTACAGATCTTGGGGTTGGGGTTGGGGCTGGGGCTGGATGGGGTTTCATTCCAAATCTATAGAAGGTTGTATTTGTAATGAGCATGATTGGATTGAGGCGGCTTCTCTAATGTGAAATACATGACCTCCAAGAAGTGACTTTAAGATACAAATATTGGGAGTGTAATCTTTCCTAGCTTCAATGTATATGAGGTAGGACTCGAGCATGAGAACTGTGGTCATAGAGAAAAAGAAAAATGTTAAGGGATAAATGATAAAAAAAATTGGAGGATCAAGCATTCGAAGACGACTTTCATATCAAGGTACCTTCCTTTTTAACAACTCGCCCCTTGATGTAAAAAAACCTACTTTGTCATAAAAATATTGAACCTTACAAAAGTTATTATAGGGCATTCAGGAAGGAGACACGACTTCATGGCCGACGAACATGAAGAAATTTATATGCTAAATGTTAAGATCAGTCTTCAGATTTCATTTCCCGTTATGAGACTATTGATCGAACAAAGGCTAGTGAAGAGGTGATATTAATAGGCACGATCATTGTCATACCAGATATATCATCCTTATCCTCACCCCGTGAATAAGAAGAATCTCATAGGAAGCCAAAGGAAAGAAGACTTTGTGCAACTTAGTTATAGTTTTTCATTACATATATGGGCTCTCGTCATTAGTTATTTATATGCTCTTTCAATTCCTTATTGGGTGGGCCCGCGGTCAGGATAGGGACCAACTCAGACGAGGTGCCCCCTGATAGTATTGGATTAGCCAGAAGGTGGGTCAACAGGAGGAGTCGACGAACCGGCCATATCCTTAAACATATCCACTCCTTGGTGGAAGTACTCCTTCTGTTTAACTGGATCCATCTTCGGAGGTCTTGGTCTGTCTTTTTTAATTGTATCCCTTGGTGAAGTCCCGGTATATTCTCCTGTTCGAGCTCATATTAGAATGTGTAACATCCATATTTTTTCACTGACCATATTTTCATAACACTAATTATTATTTGAGGACAATTGCGTGCAAGTGATCCGGATAAATATGATACATTATGATTATTTGTTTTGGTTTATGAGTTTATGCAATTATTATTATTGGTGTATAACATTGACAGGTATTATGATGAGGTTTCATGAATGCACGAAACGTGTTTCATGAGTGCAGGAAACGTGATGATGAAGATGTTGATGGCATCGACAAACTTCCTTGGACTCCAAATTGAGTCAAGGAGTGGACTATTGACTTTGATTATGCATACTTGTTTTATTTATGCATGTGTTATGATGATGATTCAATTATGGATTTCATGTATATAAGTTATTAATGTTATCTTTGTTAGTGGATGCAGGAATGGTGATGCTTGTTAATCCGACTCAAATATGGAGTAAAGGGGTCATACAAAGATATTAGATAGATGAGGGAGAGGTGTGGTAGCATCCCTGTCACAACCTACTAGCACTCTTGCTGTGACCTGAAATAAAGATTAACAACTATTTTGTTCCTGAGAGGTTCACGATGTTGTGATGGCAGACTGTGACAGCCGCTCATGAGGATTTTCGAGGGGTGCGTAATAAGGTAGATTCATTATTCCTCAGTAAGGCCTTAGTCTCACACAAGGTCGACACATGGAGTATTGACTCCAATCATCAGACAAATTTCAAACTAATTCATTGGCGAGTGACACCCTTGGAGCATGTAGGTGCATATTGAAGGGCACGTCGCATGAATAATCTAGTGAGTTATTAAAAATCTAGAAGACTTTAGAGAATAAAACAATTACTTAGAACTGATAGAAAAGAAAATATGAATTTAGATCATTTATATTAAATTATGAAAGGGAACATAATAAAAACCAAAGTCTAAATGGTTATTCCTAAACAAGTTATAGAAATGAGTTAAGGGAAATTTAGACTAATAAAAACTAGAAAAAGGAGAATAAGAATAAAAAATAAGACATGTGAACAATGTGTACATGAAATTAATAAAAATGAATTTTAATTAAAATAAATTATTTTAATGAGAAGAATGGATTGTCAACATAGAGTTATAATCCTAAGTGAACTAGCCTTTAAATTCTAACTAAGAGAAGAGTCATAATCAAACTCCAATTTAGTTAGGACACATAATAAAAGAGAAATTGAGGAACTAAGGGACAACTAGGAGAGAATCTTGGAACTAATTTGGGATGTGAGGGAAAATGCATCATTTATTTAATTAAAAGAAATTAAAACATGTGCAACTTGGGGAAAGTGTTACATGTGTTGGGGTGAATAATCTCTAATTTAATTTATTAAAAATTAGTTAATTGTGCATGAGAAGATAAGTGTCAAACTAAATATTTTTATAAAAGAAAGGTGAGGAAGAAGGAAAGACACCCTATCGCTGGATAAATGAAATGTTGTTAAAAATTTTATTAACTAAATTTACTTGTGTGAGTTGAGCTACAATCTTGGTGCAAAAGGTGGAAGTCTATCAATTTTGTTTCGATTACATTATTTTACTATTCTAGATATTTTAACATTATGAAATAAGGATGTAAAATACTAATTAATAATTTGGACTAAACGATTTTAATTCCAGAAAGTTTTTATGAAATTATATACATAGTTTCAAAAAAAGAATGTGCAATAACCAATGGTTGATTCGAGAAAATTCTTCCTGC
>JASDQU010294041.1:0-14387 GCA_032191745.1 Picea mariana | reverse complement strand
TTGATATGATAAGTAATATTTATTTTATGTACATTATCATTCTTATGAGCTCCAAATCCTCTTGAGGCTACAACCACTGTTTTACAAGCAACAAGTTGCTGAGAACACCAAATCTCTGGTTTCTCTAGCACCCACTAGAAGGAAGCACGAACTCCCTGAGTGTTCCAGCACCAACTGGATGGAAGAACCAACTTCCAGTCACACTTGAACAAACCTATATATTAGAGAACAATAGTTCTCCCTTGCACCACCCTGCCACCCTAGTTTTTATGGCCACAACCAGATGGAAGCTACAACTCCCTGTGTTCAATCACCCACTTAAAACTTTGAGGACACCAGTCCTCCCTAGCACCTCCCTACCACCCTGAAATATAAATCTTTGCTTTCTTAAATTTATCACAGTGATACAACATTTATCAATGGCTTACCAGTCTCATCAATATTCTGCTACACTGCTATGTTTTGCCTGCACCAGTGTCTTTCTTCTCGCATACTCTGTGCTTTCTGTTCTTCTTCATTTTATACTATGTGCGCCATCTGCATTCTATGCACTATGCCTTTGCATGCTCTTGACTGCATCATTGTTCTTCCCTACAGGTTGTTCACTGCGTCTCTTCCTCACAATTGCATAGCTAACTAGCAGAATCACCTCACTTCTCTGTTCTACATCTTTTTCTCATGTCGAGTCCTCTTCCTGATCATCATGGAAGCTCTTCATCATCCCTGGAAGTTAGCTCAATGTGTTCATAATCAGTGGGAGTTATGATGATATTCCTTAGCTTCTATGGAAGTCAAAACTCTTCATCTACTCTGCCAGTTACAACCAGTCAATTATGGCTTCTTTGGCTTCTAAGCCCCTTCCTTCACGTGATAACTAGTTGTGACCATACGCCTGAGCTTAACAAGCGCTTGAGATATTATCAGTTCAACAACCATGATTCATTCCCCTAAAATGGATGACTGTCGTAACTTCGAAACTTTTCCCTTTAGAAATTTTGGGTTTCAAACCTTTCTAAACTTCTGAATCAAAATTCCCGAACAGATCGAATGCTTTACATTCATTTCAAGGAAACAAATAAATCGTCATATTTGATTCTTACAAAGATTCATCTGACAGCCATGAATTAATCAACCGTTGAGACGGATGGCCACATTTTACTTCGAGTATTTGGCTATTACACTTATGCTATCCTTCCACTATATCTTGATTAATGGTTGAGAGTGCACCTGACATCAAATCGACGATCAATATCTCCTACGGGTCTCCGTACTTCAGAGATTTCAAATCTCAACCCGTTATTTTCTCCATATGTCAATCTTATGAAGTTGTCAATCCATGGATGCGTGTCCCTTTCATATCAACGGTCGAGATATCCTTCGGGTCTCTGGACTTCGGAGATTTCAAATCTCAAAGCCATTCTTTCCTCCATAGTGATGTCACTTACTTACGTCACTTGATGATGTTTCATGAGCCTAGTAGCTACCACATGTCACTCAAATTTGTGATTTCCACATACCTGAAATGCCGAATCAACTTGACACTTGTCATTTTCTGATTGCACCATGTGTCCTTGCTGACGTAGTCTTGCTGACATAAATCCTCATGTGGCACATGTTCTTCTCCCGGATCTAATGGTTTTCCTAATTCCTGATGTATCTTAGATCAATGACTGAGAGTGACTTTGAACCTTAGTCCTTCGGGACTTTGAGACTTTTGACATTTCTTGGCGATGAAACTCCCGAAGCAATTCTCCCAGAGTGACACAACTTCCTTACATCACTTGTTGACATGGAATGAGCCAATTTCTTCTTAACACTTGTCATCATCTGATTATGCCATGTGTATTCACTGACGTGGTCTGCTAACATGGTCTGCCACATATCCTTGCTAATGTGGTTTGCTGATGTCATCTACTGATGTGGTCTTCTGACATGGTCTATTGACCAACAACATTGATCCAACGGTCCTCGAATGTCCTCCAAATCTGATGGTCCTTATTCATTTCGTATTTTCGGGCTTCGGATTTTTCCAATCCTAAATTTTCAGGAGCATAAACTCCTCGTATATTTATATCTGGCGTGAATCCTGTTCGTTGATCAGAATATTAGATTGAAGACTCGATCTTTTTGTGATGTAGCTCTTTTGGCGTATCCTGTCCTTCCACTTGGAATTATCCAACGACTGACGAAAATTTGCATTTCAGGAATTTCAATTCTCAAGCTCTCCAAAGTGTAACCTCCTTGCATCTTTAGATCCAAAGTGAATGTTGTTCTTCAATCATGAACTTAGATCGACGACTCGATCTTTCTGCGATGCAGATCTACTGGCTTATCCTATCCTTCCACTCAAAAGTGATTCGACGACTAACGAGAATTCACATAATCGAATTCTCAATCATTTTTTCCCACTTATCCTATCCTTCCACTAAAAAATGATCCAATAGTCATGAGGATACTCGAAGAAGATCAATAGTCGACGATGATTGCAGAACCACAACTTGCGAGTGATTTAATTCGACACCCAAACTACACAATTTGAAGTTGTGTGTTGTTGGTGAGTCAACCACAATCATCGATCTTCGAAGCTATAAGATCAAATGGTCCTGACTAATTGCAGGATTGGAACAAGCACGATGTTTAATTCTCCTTTCAATCTCTGCAATTGATCCCTGCCATAGATTTGGTGATTGCGCATCTGACGGTCACGATTTAATCTGAATTAAACTCATTGTTTTTTGGATCAACCGCATTTGTATATCTTTGAAGCTATGATATCTGACGATCTAGAAAGATTGCGTGATTGTAATTTGAAAGTAGTTTAATTCATCTTTCGCTCCTCGCAATTCATCCATGTTGTAGATCTAGCTTGCAGATCTGACGGTCTTAATTTGATCTGAGTTTTATCACCCCATCTTGATGCAGGAGCATCTCTCCACGTCCGCTAGCCAACCAGCAAGCCACGACAAGCGCGCACGCATTCAAAGATGAAGAGAGGCGTCACCCTCATTTTGACTTAGAATTGAATGTAATTAATGTTTAAGCTATTGAGCTAGGAAGTCGTGTCTTTGTGCAGGCTGTAGATAAGGTAGGCCTTTATTGTTTGTAAGGCATAGATCTATATCCGGACCATGGACTAGACATCCCATTCAATGTAATTAAATAGGGTAGGTAGAATTGGAGGGAAGAGCTCGAAGAGACTCCTCATGTAAAAGATCAATTGTATCTCTTGAGTAGTTAGTCGAGACGAAGTCGAGTGATTTGGAAAGTGGAGAGTTAGAATTTTCAAGTAGAGAGTAGATGAGGAAGATCCTAGATCTTGTTACAGGCCGTGCTCAGGAACACCTTGTACAAACAGGCATTTGCCAATTTAATATAAACAGAAGCAGTTTTTCCTGCATGACTGTGTGTTAAATG
Organism: Picea mariana; assembly: GCA_032191745.1. Lineage (NCBI taxonomy): Eukaryota > Viridiplantae > Streptophyta > Pinopsida > Pinales > Pinaceae > Picea > Picea mariana. The sequence goes on along the minus strand of JASDQU010294041.1, from coordinate 10,973 downwards.
AATGTATGTGAGTGTTCTTCATATAATATGAATGTATATTGTAGGTTTTCATTTGGAGGAGTGGGTCTGATTTCAGGTGAGGTATTTGAGGCTTCATGTCAGGAGGACGTGACAGAGTACTACAGTCTCTGAATACCAGTGCACTCAAGTACTTCTGGATTCTATGGGTTCAGACAAAGACGTGCTGCGGCACAAGAACTGGAGTCAACAACTCAGGAGGAAGGAATCAAGGTTTTCGAACACCTTGGAGGTAAGGATGTGGGAGAAAACATAGTTGCAAACAGAAACTCTGAGGAGTTCTGTGAAGCTCTGCCAGGTGGGCATTGAGCCAGTGCAATGAGTGCACAGAGTAATAAATCTATTGTGAGTTCTTGAGAAGTCAGAATCACTGAGGATTCTCGACACTCTTCTAGGTGGGCATTGAGACATTGTGTAGACAGGCACAGAGGGAAGAGAACTCTCTTTGAGTTCTCTATTCTGAAGGAAGAGTCCACTGAGGATATTCACAGGGTTTTTGAACACCCTGTAGGCTTAGCAAGAGGTTTATTGAGTGAAGGAAATATAGGAGGGCATCCAAATTCTCCATTTGAGGGAGAAGGGGAAAGAGCACTGAGTTTCCTTGGAGGTCGAAGCTATAGGAAAGCTCAGTATAGATAGCACCTTGCATGTGTGAACACCCTGCAGAGGTGCAGGTGTTGAATAATTCTTTGAGGGTTCGAAGGGAAGGATAATCTCAGGAAGGACAATGTTTCATATGCGTAGCAAAGCTCAGAGTCGAGAGTTTGCAGAGGAGAAATAAGGCCAAGGTCGAGGCCTTTGAAAAATTGGAATTCTTCCCAAGTTTGAGAAGAAAAGAGAGAAAGCTCGGGAGGAGCGATATCGGCCATCGGTTCAGCCGATATATTCTGGATCATTGAAAAGTCATCACATCCCGAGGAAACATGGGATAAATGCACAAGAATATGTATCATGAGCGTCAAATCTTTCCCAGGATCACCGACAATCATTAGATCTATCAGGAGATGCGAGTGGGTTAAGCCCTCACATGGGAAAATAGAAGAGAAAGTCCCAAAAGGCAGTGGTGCATCGAGATATCGACGTTCGTCATATAGGGAGTCTTGAAGCCAAGAGATCGGAAATTTCTATAGGAAAAGTCCCGGGAACGATCTGGACCATCCATTTGTGGAGACACGTGGTGGGGATCAAGCGACCCATCGGTATATCGGCTGCCGGGGTTTCAAGTTGACAAAGGATTTATGTCATCAGGTTATCAAAAGCTCCGAAATTGCAAGATCGGATCAAGACCATCCATCTTGAGGAGGACGCATGGAGGAGATCAAAGCATTCAGGAAATTTCCTGAAAATAAATCTATCTATCGGTGTTACGGGGATCGGGATATCGGGAATCCCATGGACAAAGTGTCCATGCATTTCAGCTTTGGAAAGTCTGAATCCCCGAAAGGATATAAGGTTGCGGTCCTATGAGAAGCGGTCACATGGACCAGGGCATAGCTAGGAGGGGCTAAGGCCAAAAAGGGGGTGCATCGGTAAATCGTAGATTGGGGATTCAAGAGGACAAAGAACTCTTGACATCAGGGATCAAGAAATCCCAAAACCAGGAATTAAGTTGGGGAAGTTCACGGTCATGTGCAGAACACCGTGAAGGTGAAGAAAGGACCTATAGATCATATTTTCATAGTGATTCCCATGGGATCGAAAGAGTCAATTTCGGCTCACTTGGTGATTGAACGATCCTGTGAGCGGGTGTGAGCGACAGATGCGACAAGTGCCTGCGTCACATCTCTTCTAAGATTTGATTCCTTCTGAACACTATGCCTATAATCATGCCATCGTCGTTGTTGTTCTTGCGATCAATTAAAATCATGCACTTTCCTGTAAATCATGCCAACAATCTCCCCCTTTGGCATTTATGGCAACCCAAAAATTCTGCGCTATTCTTATTGGGCCTCCAACTATAGCATCCAGACCACTCCTTTTGTCCCCCTTTGACATCAATGTCAAAGAGAACATGCTCCCCCCGAGATGTTGTAGTATTTTTCGGAGGTATCAAAAATTCAACCAATACATACTCCCTCTGACAGGATGGACTCTCTTAGGTTGATAATGGGTTCACGCCCAACTTCTTGCGTAGATACTCAAACTGAGATTTTGCAAGCGATTTAGTGAAGATATCAACAATATTACCTTTGGATGGAATATAATGCAAATAATCAACAGTGTTGGTCACCTATTCCCTCAAGAAGTGATACTTGATGGGTATATTCTTGGTCTTGGAGTGAAATACATGATTCTTTGAAACACTGATTGCACTAGTATTATCACAATGAATTGGGATCGGTGAAATATATTTTACCTCCAAGTTTGTAAGTGTCTTAATCATCCATAATAATTGGGTACAATAGGTGGCAACTGCAATGTACTCATGTTCTATAGTCGATAAGGAAATGGAACCTTTCTTCTTTCTCAACCATGACAAAAGGGAATCTCCTAAGAAGATGCACCTCCACTCGTGCTTTTCCTTTCATCTGTGCAGTTAGCCCAATCAACATCTGAATAGACTGATAGTTGAAAATTCTGATTCCTAGGATACCATAGGACATAGTCCATTGGTCCTTTCAAGTATCTAAATATTCTTTTGACAGCTAACAAATGAATCTGTTTAGGTGCATCCTGGTACCTTCCTACCATTCCAACAACATGCATTATGTCTGGATGAGATGTTGTGATGTACAATAGGTTGCCTATCATATACCTATATGAACTCTGATCAACATCAGGTGAATCATCATCCTTTCTTAACTTACATCCAGTGACCATAGGTGTACTCATAGGTTTAGAATCTTCCATTTGAAACCTTTTCAACATTTCTCTTAGATATTTTTTTTAAGAAAGAAATATTCCTTCATACCTTTGAGTAATTTGTAGGCCAAGAAAAAATGACAGTTCCCCTATCATAGACATTTCAAATTCAGAGTGCATGGAAGAAGAAAACCATTGTACCAATGAAGCATTATTACTACCGAAGATGATGTCATCCACATAGACCAACACAATGAGCAGATCATTACCCTTTGTTTTGATATATATATATTGTTGTCAACTATTCCTATCTTGAACCCTTTTTCTTGTAGATACGTATCTAGTCTGTGATACCGGGCACAAGGAGCTTGTTTCAACCCATATAAAGATTTCTTTAGCTTGCAAACAAAGTCAGGGTTATCTGACAGTTGGAAACCTTCTGGTTGTTCCATATAGACTTCTTCTTTTAGATCTCCATTTAGAAAAAATGACTTGACATCCATTTGATAGAATTTAAACTTCTTATGACATGCATAGGCAAGAAACATTCTAATATCTTCTAATCTTGCTACGAGCGCAAATGTTTCATCAAAATCCGGTCCTTCTATTTGAGCATACCCTTTACAGACTAATCTGGCTTTATTCTTGACAATTTTTTCTTGTTCATTCATTTTATTTTTAAACACCCATTTGGAGCCAATTACATTCTTATCTGCTGGTCTAGAAACAAGCTCCCAAGTATTGTTCTTCTCAATCTGATCCAGTTCCTCGTTCATTGATTTTAACCAATTTACATCTTCATTGGCTTCATTGAAGTTGTTGGGTTCCACCATGGATATGAAGGCCATATGTGATTTCTCAGTGTCTTTGATTATCCTTCTACTGGTTTGTACACCTTTGTCTTTCTCACCAATTATCTAACTTTCAATATGATTCTTTTGAGTATTTCTAGAGGAGGAATTTGATGTTGATCTCTGTCCCAACTTTTCTTGTCTGGGTGTCTCTTCTCCATCTGATTCTTGGACCTATTCATCTTTAGTTTTAGCTGTGTCCTATGTAGTAGACTCAATATTTCTCACCTCTCTTACTAGGACTCCTTAATCAACCTTTAAATCAATGCAATCAACTAAATTATGCAATATTTTATTAAAGCATCTATATCCTTTACTATTGGTAGCATATCCTAAGAAGATCCCTTCATCAGCCCTATCATCATAATTGCCAAGGTTTTCATTATTATTCTTTAAGTAGCACTTACTCCCAAAGACTTTGAAGTGTTTTATTGAAGCAGGTCTTCCATACCACAATTCATAAGGTGTCGTGTCACTATGTGGTATAAGGTGGGATTTGTTAAGAATATGGACTATTGTGTGTATTTCTTCTACCCAGTAAGTTTGACCAATGTTATTCTCATTCATCATTGACCTGGCCATTTGCTGAACTGTTTTGTTTTGCCTCTCAACTACTCCATTTTGTTGTGGAGTTCCTGGGATTGTGAATTCTCTCTTGATCCCATGTTTATCAAATAATTCCTTTAAATCACTTGACATAAATTCTCCTCCTCTATATGATATTGCTTCCTTTAACCTCTTTCCTATTTGATTCTCATTTAAAGCCTTGAATATTTTAAATTTCTCAAATGCTTTAGATTTTTCTTTGAGAAAAGTAACCCAAGTAAGTCTGGAGTAATCATCAATGATCAACATAAATTAGTTTTCCTTCCCTGTGCCTTCTTTCCTTGATGGTCCACATAAATCCATATGAACTAATTGGAGTGGTTTCTCTATTGAAGTAGAGATCTTGGATTTAAACTGTGTCCTGGTTAGCTTTCCTACCTGGCAGGGTTTACACACAGAGTCTTGTGGCTTTGATATTTTTGGAAGATCTTTTACTGCCTCAATATTTTTGAGCTTGATTAAGTGGTCAAAGTTTAGATTTCCAAGTCTCCTATGCCATAACCATCTTTCATCATGTTTTCTTATATGCCACTCTTATTTATCTTCTTTCAACACATATACATTATTTTCTGTCCTTATGCCTTTAGCCACCACTTGTCTTGAGTTTACAAACTTTATCTTACAATCCTTGGAAGTGAACACCACTTCACATCCTCTGTCACATATTTGACTTACACTGAGAAAATTATGTTTCAGCCCATCTACAAGCAAACATCCTGGGGTTTTCCTTTACCATTACTCAAACTCACCATCCCTTTACCCTTGATTTTAACTGGTTCATCATTTCCAAAGGTTACATTTCCTATTTTGCTTTTACTTATAGACAAAAACTTATCATTGTCTCTAGTCATATGCTTGGAACATCCACTATCTATATACCATGGGTCTTTTTGTTTTTGAGATGAAAGTACTAGACCACATTTTTCACTATATTTCTTTTTCCATGTGCTGGCATTTCTAGCTAAAGGATTTATCCTTCGATCTACCTTGTACTTCTTCAGATGGCAGTTTGCAGCTTTGTGGCCAAATTTATGACAATTATAGAATTCGAGCTCATTGTTCAGTAGTTCAAAATGATTGGTGCTATGTTGTCTATTCATTGGATACTTAGTTCTATGTTGTAAAGATTATTTATTTCTTTACCTCCTCAGTTGCATGTCTCTAAACTTAATTTGACAATTTACAATCTTATGACCAAAATTAGAACAGTAAAAAAAATAGCCATGGAAGAAATTTTGGTACCTGAAGGATGGACTTATTCTTGGCATTTGTTGCTCCATCTTCTGATCTCTTTGTTTTTTATCATAGATCATCTTGTCTTTATTAGCTTTTGGTGAAAGAGTGCTCTCATGGTCTGATTGTCCACTGACTTGGAACTTGATCATCTTTACTAGCTCTTTATTGCTTGAACCATTTACATAACCTAAACCAGTCTTCAACAAAGGAGATATTTGTTTCCTCAGAATGTTGTTAAGTTATGTTGTGGCTTTAATGCTTGGAATATTTTGGCGATACAATGTTTTAAACTTCTCCATATCTTTTCTATTTTTTACTACCTCTTCTTCCAAGGCTTCACATCTTGCCTTATTTTCTGAAAACTGTTGTTTCAGAATGTCCTCTATTTTCTTTGCCTCTTCTAATTCCACTTTTAGTAGGGAAAAGTATTCATCAGGTCCTTTATTTTCTTTCTCGAATTATATCAGTAATTGTTTTTTCCTTTTCTTCTTAGATCCGAGTCTAGCAATTTATTCTGTTGCACTGATGAGTTCTCCTTCCAAGTCAACCACAAATTCTTCATCATCAAAATCACTTCCTGTGCTTTTATTATCATAATCCTCTTTGGCTATAAGCATAAATTCATTAATCTCATCTTCACAGGAAGAGTCACTATCTGTGTCTTCTAAAGAGTCGTCATTTTTTACACATAGACTTTTGTTTTTACCAAATCTCTTGGGTTTGTACTTATTTTCACCTTTAGAATTCTGATCATGTTTCTTGTGTGGACACTTAGATGATAAGTGACCTATATTTCCACAGTTAAAAAATTTGAAGGGAAATTTGCCTTGGTACTTGCCTGATCCTTTCTTTAGTTTTCTCACAAATTTTTCTTCAATTTCATCAGGCTCAGAATCCTCATTCTTATCTACTATAAATGATGCTTCTCTAGAGGTGGTTTTATATTTACCTATCCTCATTTCATAGGGAGTCAGAGTTCCTAGGAGTTGGTCAATAGACAAATATTTTAGATCATTAAGTTCTTCTATAGCAGAGACCTTTGTGTTGAACCTATTTGGTAGAGATCTTAAAATTTTCTAAACTAAAGAGACATCCTCAATTTTTCCACCAAGTCCTATCATTTCATTTACTTGTTCTTAAACTCTCAGAAAGTACTACCCAACAATTTCATCCTCTTTGATATTTAGCTGTTGAAACTGTAATCTATAGGTCTGAAGCTTGGCATCCTTTACCTTCTCATTACCTTCATAACTATTGATGAGTTTGTCCCACATTTATTTGGCAGATTCTACATGCATAACTTTTACAAATTTTGTTTCTGCAAGCCCACTCAAAATAGCATTCATAGCCTTAGCATTGAAGCTGAATTCTATCTTGTCATCATTAGAAGCTAGTGCAACTGGCTTTACATAACCAGTCTCTACCACATCCCAGACATCTCCACCAAGGTCCATTATGTAGGTTCTCATCCTAACTCTATAGAAGGCGAAGTTTGTTCCATTGAATAGGGGGGCCTTATTGGTTGAAGTTCCTTCATGGCTAGTTATGTTTAAGCTCTAGGATCTACCCTTAGATAAAAGGAACCAACTCTGATACCAATTGTTGGACACTGAGAGGGGGGGTGAATCAATTGTTACTTTCCTTAAACAATTATCCCCATTTTGAACTCTTTACATAACACTCAATGATGATCACAATAAAGTAGGGAAGTAAGCAATAGAATATTCAACATTTATCACAGACATGAAATATACAAAGACAAATATTTTCTAAGAAAACCCATAAAGAGAAAAACCTCTTCTTCTTGATATGATAAGTAATATTTATTTTCTGTATATTATCATTCTTATGAGATCCAACTCCTCTTGAGGCTACAACCTCTGTTTTACAAGAAGAAACTTGCTGAAAGCACCAACTCTCTGGTTTCTCTAGAACCCACTAGAAGGAAGCACCAACTCCCTGAGTGTTACAGCACCAACTGGATGGAAGCACCAACTTCCAGTCACACAGGAACCAACCTGTATAACAAAGAACAATAGTTCTCCCTTGCACCAACCTGCCACCCTGGTTTTTCTGGTTGCAACCAGATGGAAGCGACAACTCCCCGTGTTCAAGCACCCACTTGAAACTTTGAGGACACCAGTCCTCCCTAACACCTCCCTACCACCCTAAAATATAAATCTTTACTTTCTTAAATTTATCACAATGATACAACATTTATCAATGGCTTACTAGTCTCATAATTGTTCTTCTACACTGCTCTGTTCTTCCTGCATCAGTGTTTTTCTGCTCACATACTCTACACTTTCTGTTCTTATGTGTTTTATACTCTGTGCACCATCTTCATTCTATGCGCTATACCTATGCATTCTCTTCACTGCGTCACTATTCTTCCCTATAGGTTTTTCACCACATCTCTTCCTCACAACTGCATAGCTAACTAGCAGAATCACCTCACTTCTCTGTTCTGCATCTTTTTCACACATTGAGTCCTCTGCCTGATCATCATGGAAAGTCTTCATCATCCCTAGAGGTTATCTCAATGTGTTCATCATCATTGGGTGTTATGTTGATATTCCTTAGCTTTTTTGGCAGTCAAAACTCTTCGTCTACTCTGTTAATTACATCTAGTCAATTATGGCTTCTTTGTCTTCTAAGCCCCTTCCTTCATGTGATCACTAGCGGTGACCATATGCCTGGGCTTAACAAGAACTTGAGCGCTTATAAATTCAACGACCACGATTCATTCTCCTGAAATGGATGACTTTCGTAACTTTGACACTTTGCCCTTCAGAACTTTTGGGTTTAAAACCCTTTGAAACTTCCGAATCAGAATTCCCAAAAAGATCAGACGGTTTACATTCATTTCGCGGAAATGGATCAATCGTCATATTTGATTCTTAGAAGGCTTAATCTGACAGCCAAGACTTAATCAACCATTGAGATGGATGGCCACCTTTTACTCTAGGTATTTGGCTATTACACTTATGCTATCCTTCCACTGTATCTTGATCAATGTTTGAGAGTGCACCCGAAATCATATCAATGGTCGATATCTCCTATGGGTCTCTGGACTTCGAAGATTTCAAATCTCAACCCGATATTTTCTCCATACGTCAATATTTTGAAGTTTTCAATCCACTGGCGCGTGTCCCTTTCGGATCAACGGTCAATATCTCCTTCGGGTCTCTGGACTTCAGAGATTACAAATCTCAAACCCCTTCTTTCCTCCGAAGTGATGTCACTTACTCACGTCACTTGATGACATGTCATGAGCCTAGTATCTTCCACATGCTACTCAGATTTGTGATTTCCACATACCTTAAATGTCGAATCAACTTGACACTTGTCAATGTTTGATTGTGCCATGTGTCCTTGTTCACATAGTCTTGCTAACGTGGATCCTCATGTGGCACATTTTCTTCTCCTAGATCTAATGGTTGTCCTAACTCCCGATGTATCTTAGATCAACGGTTGAGAGTGACTTCATACCTTCAGCCTTGGGGACTTTGGGACTTTTGACATTTCTTGGTGGTGAAACTCCCGAAGCAATTCTCCCAGAGTGACGCAACTTGCTTACGTCACTTATTGACATGGCATGAGCCAATTTCTTCTTGACACTTGTCATCATATTATTATGCCATGTGTATTCGTTGACATGGTCTGCTGACATAGTCTGCCACATATCCTTGTTGACGTGGTCTGCTGACATAGTCTGCCACATATCCTTGTTGACGTGGTCTTCTGATGTGATCTACTGATGTGGTCTTCTGACATGGTCTAATGACCAATAACATTGATCCAACGATCCTCTTATGTCCTCCAAATCCAATGGTCCTTATTCATTTTGGATTTTCGGGCTTCAAGTTTTTCCAATATCGAAATTTCCAAAGCGTAACCTCCTCATATCTTTATATCCGAATTGAATATTGTTCATTGATCAGAATCTTAGATCGATGGCTCGATATTTCTGCGATGTAGCTCTTTGGGCATATTATGTCCTTCCACTTGGAATGATCCAATGACTGATGGAAATTTGCATTTTCAGGAATTTCAAATCTCAGGCTCTCCAGAGTGTAACCTCCTTGTGTCTTTATATCTATAGTGAATGTTGTTCGTCGATCATGAACTTAGATTGATGGCTTGATCTTTCTATGATGCGGCTTTACTGGCTGATCATGTCCTTCCACTCGAAAGTGATATGACAAATAACGAGAATTCACATAATCGAATTCTCAATCATTTTTCCTCGCTTATCCTGTCCTTCCACTAAAAAATGATCCAACGGTCATGAGGACACTCGAAGCAGATCAACGGTTGACGATGATTGTAGAACCACAACTTGTGAGTGATTTAAATCGACACCCAAACTCCACAATTTGAAGTTTTGCATTGTTGGTGAGTCAACCACAATCGTTGATATTTGAATCTATAAGATTAGATGGTCCTGACTAATTGCAGGATTGGAACAAGCACGATGGTTAATTATCCTTTCAATCTCCAAAATTCATCCCTGTCCTAGATTTGGCGATTGCGCATCCGCCGGTCACGATTTAATATGACTTAAACTCATTGTTTGTTGGATCAACTACAGTCGTAGATATTTGAAGCTATGAGATATGGATATCTAGACATTTTACGGGATTGTAACTGGCGAGTAGTTTAATTCATATTTCACTCCCCGCAATTCATCCCTTCCATAGATCTAGCTTGTAGATCCGACGGTCTTGTTTTGATCTGAGTTTTATCACACCATCTCTTTTGAGATTTGATTCCCTCTACACACTCTTCCTGTAATCATGCCATCAACTTTGTTGTTCTTTCCATCAATGACAAGCACGTGCTTTCCTGTAAATCATTCCAACACACAACAATATATTTGAGAGTGCAGTTTGTAAATAGTATAGATTCTAGGCTCACATTTTCCATAAAAGGAGGAAAATGCAATGTATCCCCTTACCATGGAAAATCAGTTAAATAATATTGAAGAATGTTTCAAAAATTGACGAATATGTAGGTCGATTTGATCAATTTGATCTAAAGGTGGAAAATTAAATTAAAGGTTTTGACCTAAATTAGTGGTTCATGAAAAACATTATCTCTGTGAGTTACAATGTCTCATATGCAAACATTTTTTTGTTTGGAGAAGAGGAATATGAAGAAAAAAACCCTGAGGCATTTCCTATTGAATATATTGACATTTTTATTAGTACCAATGAACCACATATGTATCATGGAAGAGTTATTAATGTTGGAATACTAAGAGGGGGGGTGAATCAATATGAGCACTTTTTACCACTTTCAATCACAATATATATATGTTGATTAAGGTTGGTTGTCATTGATGTCAACCCTTGAAGAAAGACCCGTAGCACAAAGGTTTGGGTAATGGACCCAATAGTGTTTGATGTAAATATGACTCATTATTTTTTTTTCATGGTTGATAAGAAGTAAATATGG
>JASDQU010294040.1:0-14252 GCA_032191745.1 Picea mariana | reverse complement strand
TCTTCAAGACATATAAGAAAAATCATTATGTGGTTTTCTCTCACTTTGGGTTGCCATGTAAAACACCGGTGTACTGTGTATGTGTATGATTTTTCATTTTTCCATTGCTCATTATTCAATGATAATTCTACATTGACATAACACTTGGATTATTTGGCTAAAAAGGATTAAATTGATCTATTACTGATTCAACCCCCCTCTTAGTAATCCAAAGCCCTCTAAGAAGTCTTCTTTCTCTCATACTCATTATTTTCCTTTATTGAAATTAGATATAAAGTTTGACTTGTTGATTTATGATGGAGAATTGAATGCAGAGAAGTTGGACAATTGGATCAAGCAAATTGAGGTATATTGCAGGGTACAAAAGATCTTGGATGACACTACAAAGATATAGTTGGTTACTCTTCATCTGGGTGACACAACCTTGATATGGTGGGAGAGTAAGACATAATTTGATCTCATTCAACAGGGCAAAGTAATTTCTTCTTGGGATGAATTTACTGTTGCAATAAGTAAAAAACATTATCCATTGGCGTATATACAAAATGCAATAATATATTGGAAATATCTAAGGCAAGGAAAGGGGAAAAATGTTCAAGTCTATACACAGAAATTTAAAAATAAATCATTATCTTTAGGAATTCCATTATATACTCATGAAACTCTTCTAAAGTATATTGGTCGTATGCATTCATATCTTCGACACAACATATTGATCTTTAACCCTACTAATATTGACAAAGTGTCAGTAGAAGCTACTCATCTTCAAGCTAGCAAGGGAAAGCATATGTCAAAAGATAAGAAGCCACAAAAATTTGAGAAAAAATCAAAAGGAAAATGGAAGAGTAAAAAATCAACGACAGTAAATAAAGTTGAAGAGAAACCTACATGTCCTCACTACAAAAGCAAGGGACGTGAGGAGGCAACGTGTTGGAAACTGCATCCAGAGTTACGACCAAAGAATTTCTAGGATAAGGGGAAGAAAAAGACTGTTGCAACAACTCAACAAGATCTGGAATCATATTCATGAGATGAATTTAAGATTGCAACAATGGGAAGAAAAGGTACATTATTCTACTACTAATTTGATTCCTTCAATTCAATCCTCTAAATTGGAAGGTGTTCCTAATCAAAAGAAATGAAGTGAGATTTTTCATGTCAAGGTTATAGTGAAGCATACAAAGATAGATACTTTGTTTGAAAGTGGATCTCAAGTTAACTTAATATCCGAAGAAATTGTTAGGAATTTGGGTTTAAATACCACACCTGATGTGAAACCGTATCCATTAGGTTGGGTATGTGAGGATGTTAAGTTGCAAGTGAAGAAACAATGTAAAATCATATTTGCAATTACTTCCAAGTTATTCGATGAGGTTGAGTTAGATTTCTTTCCACTTGACATTTGTAGCATAGTCTTGGGTAGTCCATATCTAATTGAAAAGAAAACCATGTTCTATCATGAAGAGAAAAAATATCACCTTTTCAATAATGGGATTGAATATATCGTTAGTGCTTACTGAATTAGAACTAATATTTCTTTAGTGGGAACAGGACAAATGAAGACACTCGTATATGCTAATAAATATTTTGTTCTCATGGTGGTGAAGTAAAAAGAGGAAGATATATCAAATTTTTTTTTAGGTTGTGATCCAAATCATAAACAAGAATTGCTAAAGATCATTTATGACTATGATAAGTTATTTCAGGAACCTACAGGGTTTCCTCCTAAGAGGGAGGTTGAACATTAAATTTATTTGTAGTAGGATGCTCCTCTTCCTAACATTGGTATGTATAGGTCATTGGTGATATAGAATGAAAAGACAAAGAAAGAAGTTTAGTAATTACTCAATAAAGGAATCATAAGGCCAAGTTCCTCTCTATGTGGATCTCCTATTGTATTAGTTCCAAAGAAAGATGGTGCATGGAGGATGTGTATTGATTTTCCTATAATTGAAGATTTATTTGATTAGTTAAGAAATGTTTTCTATTTCATTAAGCTATATTTGAGAGGTGGTTACCATCATATCAGAATTGCAGAAGGTGATATATGGAAAAATTATTTCAAGACAAAACAGGGGTTGTTCAACTTGTTGGCTATGCCATTCGGTCTATGCAATGCACTTGATAAATTTATGAGGGTAATGAATGATGTATTGAGTTATTTTATAGATGAATTTTTCATTGTCTACTTAGATGATATTTTTATCTTTAGTCGAACATGGGAAGATCATATAATGCATGTCAAAACAATTTTTGAACTTTTGAAAAAAGAGAAGTTGTACCTGAAGATGTCTAAATGTGAGTTTAGAAAAACTTATTTATTATATTTGGGTATAATGTATGGAATGGTCAGTTGAATATATATCCCTCAAGGGTGGAAGTAATCATAAATTGGCCCAAGCCAAGCACTACCATAGAATTCAGGACCTTCTTAGGAGCAATACAGTACTGGAGGAAATTCATTGTCGATTTCTCTTTCATACTAGTTCATTATTAATAAGTTTGAAACAGGTCTTTCAATGGGGATACAAGAAGTATAAATCCTTTGAGACATTGAAAGAGAAAATAAGCACAACACCAATTTTGGCTCTGTCAAATTTGCAATAGCCATTTGAGATTCAAACCAATGGTAGAGGATATGCCATGGGAGCAGTCTTTATGCAATGAGGTAAACCTATTTGTTATCAATTTGGGACTTTTACTCAAGCAGTAATTAATTATCCAACATATGACAAGGAATTGTATGCATTGGTACAATATGTGAAAAAATGGAAACATTACTTAATGGGGAAGGACACAATAATTCACACATATCATCATCCATTACAGTATTTGCAATCACATACCAAGCTACAATAGTCATGATATTTCAAGTGGATGGGTTTCTTACAAAAATTCCATTTGGTTATTAAGTATAAGAAAGGTATTCATAATAAGGTTGAAGATATGTTATCAAGACCAATGGTCAACACATATACAATTCTAAGGCACAATTCTTTAGCTCATGAAATTGTTGTTGAACAATATGCTAGAGATGATGATTTTAAATATGTATATGAAGCACTACCTCATGGAAATCAACATGAAGAATCTAATTTTCATGTGCATGATAATTTATTATATCATCTTGGAAAACTTGTTATACCCAGAGATGAAAGAGAAAGTATAATTATAGAAGAATATAAATCTCTTATTTTTTGTCACTTTAGGGTAGGCAAGACAATTGCTTAGTTTCAAAGATATTGTTATTGGCCTAAAATGAATGAGATAGTTTCCAAGTATGTAAAAGGGTGTTTTATGTGTGCCACAAACAATCTTAGCAATAGAAAGTTGGGATTATATAAGCCACTTCCAATACCCTCTCAACAATGGGAAAGTGTGTCCATGGATTTTGTAGGGGGTTTTTCGATGTCCAGAATAGGTCATGATTATTTATATTTAGTTGTGAATAGGTTCAATAATATGTGTATATTAATTCCTTGCAAGAAACAATTCACAGTTGAACAGACAACACAGTTGTTATTTGCTAATGTTTGGATTCATTTTGGGCTTCCTTCATCTATTATATATGATCAAGACTTTCGCTTCTTGGGAAAGTTTTGGTACAATTTATGGGATATAACGGACACTAAGTTAAAACAAATCACAGCTTTTCATCCAGAAACAGATGGACAGATAGAGGTGGTGAACATGATAGTGGTACATTTGTTATGAGGATATTGCAGTAAACATCCTAAGGTGTGGGATGAACAATTTCACTATGTAAAATAGGCTTATAATCATTCCATGCATTCTTCTACTCAAAGAAATCCTTTTGAAGTATGTTTGGGATACTTTCCTAAATCACCTATGGAGTTTTATTTCGGAGAAGCAAGTAAAGAGGATGAGAAACATGATGTCGATAAATATAAAAGGTTCATAAAGAGGATCCAACATGTACATTAGGTAGTAAATGAACAATTGGAGAAAATACAAGCCAAGTACAAGGTGAGGCATGACAAACATTAGGTTAGTCACCAGTTCCAGGTCAATGATCAAGTATGGTTACATATCATCAAGGAAAAAATCAAAGGTAAAGGTAAAAAGATCAAGCCAATCTGGTATGGTCCATTCAAGATTTTGGAGAAGATTGGTACTAATGCCTTTTGTTTAGATATACCATCTTGTATGAAAATATATTCAGTGGTGAATATTGAGAATTTGAAATTTTATGAGCCTCCTATGATTACAGATGAATATGAAGGTGGTCAGGTTCAGACAGTTGATGATTTTTCTCAAGATTATTTAGATGAGTTGCAAGAATATGTTATCCTTGACAAAAGAATTAGGACTTCACAATGAGGCGATGTGGAATATCTTTGAGTTGGTCTTAAAGGGGTAAAAACAAGCAAAGAAAAGGGGATCGAGCTCAAGAAGGTGAGGTATATTTACCCTCACTTATTTGTTGAGTAATAAAGACTTTTGGTGGTCCAAAAGGATTCCAATGGGGAGGAATGATCCAGGTGGATCTAAAAATACTTAAAATTTAATCACCTAAAATTCTCTTGAGAAAGACTTCATTGTGTAGATCGTGGTGAGATCTTTCCAATGGCATGAGAATCGCCTCAACCGTAGTTCGTATGAAAACTTTATGGCTCTTCAAAGTTTTGGAAAAATAAGGTAAAAGGGTCAAAAGGGGGTTCCATATGGCACCACTGGAAGGGTCACACATGGAACATTCATATAGATCATATGAAAAAAGGGTATAACAACTATTCCACTGAACATTAAAAACCATACTCTCTCTCTCTCTCTCTCTCTCTATATATATATATATATATATATATATATATATATATCAAAGTTTAAAATGCATGCCAAAGGAGAAGAGTTCTGCGAGTTTGAACCCGTGACCTCCTCCCACATTTACAACCACTCTAACCAATGTGCCAAAGTCACCTTTTGTTATGGTATTCCCACAACAAATATATTTAATTTTTCCATTTGTTTTGAGTGGAGGTTAATCTCGAACTCCTATTTAACCATCGCATAAACCAATACACCCACATGGAGATGCATGCAGAAGTAAGCACATTTTTCCTCGAAGCTCATTCCATAAGGACTCTAGACTTTGATTTTGGATTGTGATGTGTGCCATAGGGTTCCTTGAGGAAAGTATAGAGTGTTTATACTCATTTTTCTCATAATTTCAAGAGGAATTCAATGGTGCACTTTGTTTCTAAATCTGAGCAACAAATAAAAAGATCATTGTAAGAACACAAACATTTGAGCATTAATAAATCGACATCAATTGGAAGAAGAACCAGAGTCATAGTCCAAAATGGGTGAACTCCATTAACAAACTTGTGTTATGTGTTTTATTATTGTTGTTTCTATTTCACTCAATTATCTTGCAAGTTATTGATCATTTAAGTTATTTTGGATAAGTAAGTGAATTCATATTATTTGCAAATAGTCAAAGTGATCATTTATATTTCAAATCAAGTTGGATGTTTATGTGTATTTTATGAAATAAATTAACATCTAAGGATTTTTGGATCATAAAATGAACATTTACTCATCTTTGCATAAATTTGATGCTCCCTTAACACTTGTATCACCATCCTTGATTATTTCTCATGTTCTTCTTTAGACTTAGAGCAAATAAGTATGTCATCTAGGAAAACAATGACAAACTTATCCAAGTATTTTCTGAAAATTCCATTAATCAAACACATGAATATAGTTGGTTCATTTGACAACCTAAATGGCACCACTAAAAATTCATAATGGCCATACTTGGTTCTAAAGGCGATCTAATTGATATCTTCCTCTTTAATCCTTACATTATGGTAGCCTGTCCTGAGGTCAATCTTGGAAAATATCTTGCGATCTTTCAGTTGATCAAAAATATCATATATCCTTGGAAAAGGATACTTGTTCTTCATGGTCACCTTATTCAGTTGTCTGAAATAAATGCACAGTCATGAGGTTCCATCCTTCTTCTTTACAAAAGTACCAAGGAACCCTGAGGTGAGACACTTGGGGATATGTACCCCTTCTTCGATAGTTCATCAAAATGCATTTGCAATTCCTTAAGCTCTGGTGTACTCATCATGTAAGGTGTCTTTGACATTGGAGCTACTCTAGGCATTAAGTTAATGGAGAAATCTATATCCCTTTTAGGTGGAAAAACTAGTATTTCTCCAAAAACATATTCAAATTCTCTCAGGACTGTAAAGTATTAAATAATGTGTGCTTTATCATTTGCTACCTCTTCATGTAAATTGCATAAATTTGGAATCTCTTCCTAACACTTCTCTTCAACTTCCTAGATGAAATTTATTTAGCTACCATTTCTCTTTGAATGCCTTGAACTAATCTCAAGTTTCCTTCTTCATCAAGACAAGTGAATTCCTTGTTGTAATAGTCCAGGACAACATGATGCTTTTCCAACCAATCCATACCAATTAGATAGTCAAATGATCCTAATGGAATGATATTTATCTCCACAATTGTATTGATCCCATTCATGTCCAATGTATAGTTATGAACCAATTCATTAATTCTTCTTTTAGTTTTTGTAGCTAGTTGAACTAACCAAGATTTCCCATGCTGACTTATTTTCAAGTGAAATATTTCCACAAGGTTAGGATATACATACTATGGCTAGATCCTGAATCAATTAAAATGGATATAGGGTGATCATTAATCTTAACTTCAACTTCAATCATATGAGACTAAAATTTATCTTTCTTGTTGTCCAAGGCTACATAGATCATTGGCATGCTTCTGCCCATATCTTCAATAGTATCATCCTCTTTGATATTGTGCACAATCCTCATTTCACCTCTATGAGGGAAGTCTCTATACAGATGATCTCCTCACAACCACAACATTTAATGGGTTGTTTTCTTGGTCTTTTCCTGAAAGTCTCTAACATCCTAGACTCATTATATGTCGGTTTTCCTTGAGGATTGTTTCTAAGGAAAGGTGGCTTGAACTCTTTCCTTCTCTGCTCCATATTTCATTTCTTCTTGTCAACCCAAGCTCTCTGAAAATTTAATCCTCCTTTATGTTTGTCATTAAGGAACTTGTCTCTCCTTATTGTTTCCTCTGATATCTTGAGCTCATCATACTGTATCTTCTCATTGTATAGGTATCCCACTCAAGAAAATTTGTATCTTAACTTTCTCATCCTTGATGAGGTCAACATACCTCAGAAATTCTATAAATATCTTCTCATATTCATCCATGGTCATGCTCCCAAGCTTGAGTTCAAATAACTCCTTCATCTTACAGTCATAATTATGTCGAGACAAGTATTTATTTTAGAAATACTTTATAATCTATCTCCAAGTGATATTCTTCTCATCAATCTATTTTACTTGTATGAGCTGGTCCCGCCACATTGATGATTTTCCCTTTAGCTGATAAGTAGCGATTTTGGCTTCTGCATGTGACAAATAATTATCCAACTGAAAATAATTCCTCATACCTAGAAAACTTGCCTTTGCATCTTCATCATTCTTGTGCTCACCATCAAAGGTAGGAGGATTAATATTTCTCATCTCCCCTTTTAGTTCATCCACTCCAATCCTCCTATTGTGTTTCCTACCAGGAGATAAACTTGAAATTCTCCCTGCTCTTGCAACTAAGTGTCTTAGTGAGTGATGATGATATCTACCAGCACTGGTAGATTATTTTTTCCTTTTTATGATATCTGTGATCTTCTTATTGTGTTTAATATCCTTCCTTATCCATGTTCTTATGTAAATTGTCCAAGATATGCAATAACTTAGTGTTGATGTAGTTTTGTTGGTCTTTATATTTCATAAACCTCTCATTATCTTCTTTGTATCTCGACACATCTCTTTGTAGACTCTTTATTGTATCCACCATATCAATACTTCCTAGCCCTCCCTCCTTGTTCCCATTTCATTCATTCTCAACATATCCCGGTATGACATTCATTCCCATAACTTCATTCTCATGAGTATCCTCTATCTCACTGATCTTCATGTTGAACTTCTCTACTTTTAACTTTAATTATTCATAATTTGTAACCAACATAAAATTTGTTAGATTAGACATAACGACAAGCCTTGGAAACTCACACATCATTACCAATCCTTGAAGGCCACAAAATACCTTATTTTTCCTTGTTGATGAAATTTACTACCCATGTCTAAATTCTAGGTGAACAGATTGATTATGTTCTTCCTTATATTTCCAGTGGCTATTTGTTTTCTCAAGTCTAATATATAAGCACAAAGTTATGTTTTTTTTAAGTTTCTACTCTTTTCCCAAATTTTAGAAAACAAATTCAAAAATATGTCATATTATTGTTGACATGGCACCCTGCTAATGTGGCATGACACATGTCAGTTGATGTGGAAGCTAGGTTCGTGTGTCTTGCTCCACTACTTCCTACCATCACCCTTCTTCCATGCTAGATAGAAGGCTCAACCACCTCATAGTTAATGCACGTCCAGATATCAGGATGTTCCATATCTAGCCATTCGACACCTTCAAGACCTTCAGACGTTTAGGCATCTAGGATCTATAGCTTTATTAACAGTCCCCTTTTATTGAAATCCAATATTTCCATATTTCTTCGCTTATGAGTGCAGGTCCCACATGTACTTGAATTCCACCTACCACATGTTGATTCACCTACCCCTGCTAACATATTCCCAATAAAGGGGCTCCACCTAGGACTCATATTCTTGTGTGGCTGCCACACGTTTCCACCTACCTAGCACTTGACCCTTCCATATTTAGGTGTAAAGTTAAGACTTGCCATAGTTCCACATCCAGCATCTGACATTCTCCCAAAGGTCCATTTATTGAAAAATCTTAGATATTTGGATATACAGATGGTTTGGATTCCACCAAACCATTCTACGATCCAATATCCAACATCTGGTCATCTCAAACTTTTGCAAAAGTCCCACTTAGTATTTATCTAGATTTCCAAATCTCCAGATGAATTTGGTTCTTCTACTGGGTTACACCACTCAATATTTTACTGAGATCAAATATTGACTGCTCATACCACCTCGATATTCATGATTTAGGTTATTTGGTGATCTAGAAGATGCTAATGTGGTCATTGGTTGATCTGACATGACACATGTACACTGACCTAGCATCTAGGATTCGATGATTTGGTAAAAGTCCATTTTTAATATCTTTTAGATGGTCCTGGATCCACCTTCTAGTTATGACCATCAGATCTCCACCTTATGGCCTTCCATTGTGACCTACTAATGAATCCATATTGTTGAAATTTCATCTAACATGGAATGATGACATGGCATGCTAACATGGAACTTCCAACAACAAATTCTAGCATGTTGGTTAACATGGCGTCTGACTCAGCCTATCAATGTGGAATGTTGATGTGGAACTTATGACACCATAGGATGATGTGTCACCATAATATAACATGGAATATATCATGGCCTACTAATGTGGCATCTAGGATCTGACATCTGGCATTTTCCAAAAATCCTTTTTAAGGATTTTCCATACTTTTGGACATCAGGATCTAGAACTTCTCAAAATTTTGGATATCTTCCATTCTGAATGCATTGGTTCCATCATCAGGTTCCACACTGCCTCGTTTTCCTCTACTAAGTCCCACATCCAGAATATGGACTTTTAAAAAAGACCTCCTTTGTAAGAATTATGGATATCTTCTATTTCATATGTCATAGTTTTATTGGTCAAGGTTCCAACTTCTTATCCCCATCCTGAGGTCTCGGTTCCACCAAGAGGTTTTAGTCACTAAACTCCAAAGGAATCTAGGATTCAATCATACAAGTTTTTAAAAGGACTCATTTTCAATAATCCTCTAGATCTCTATATTTTTGTATGTTTTGATACCATCAATAATTATGCCCAGTGTGGCACTGTAAAAACCTATGTATAGTCTTCCTTGCATAACATGCTATTATAAAGCCTAGCCAAGAATACAAAACCATGCATAAATGATGTTAAAGAATAATTATTATTTCCAAGCATTCATAAATGTCAGATATATTCTAATTAATTAACATAAAAGAAATTAACACATTTCATACACACATCATGCATAGAAATACAAAGTTTAAATATGGAATTTATATTTAAAGGGAAGCACCAACTAGATGAAGACCTATGATGTCCCTCCCAACATAAACATTGGTGTTCAACACTTTCAACATCATGTCACCCCCGAGCCATAGCTATGACTCCCTAGAGAAAAGGTACTCTCACCAATCCCACTAAGGTCTAACAACACTCAGCAAAATACAAGGCCAATGGCACCAAATCCAACAACAGTTCCACATCATAGCCTCTCATTCCCCTCAAACTCTCCCACCCAAGGAAGTGTACCCCTTCACTTCTCAAAAATCCTTTAGAAGGTTCACTTCCCTTCTAGGGATACAACAATTGGTTGTCCAGGAAATCTCAGTGTTGTGTGGAAATTGGAACACAAGGCTACTCTCAAGGAGATTACAGACACCCACAAGGCTAGCACATAGAGAAAACTATCCCAAAAATCCTCCCACTCAAGGAGTCTTGCTCCATAGGCCTGACAACCTACTTCTTCACACCCAAACCACCAAGGATTTATAGGGATTCAGCTCCAACAACTTGTATTTCCATTCTTTTCCACCACTTCTACTCACCAATAAGAACACAGTTCCTCTCCCATACCAGCATCAGTTTGAATGATAGATAGAATACCCCCATACACACTAAGCCCAATTATTAAGTATGCATGCCAACAACTTGAAAAGTGGAACATGAAACCACTTTCCTTCTCTTGGGAACTCATCCCACCTTTAAGGACTTAGGATAAAATGTAAGCATGACATAAAATTAGGCTTGGAATTTTTAAGGAATATTTTATTATATTACTTATCTTAGCCCCTTATCTTAATACCCTCTCATAAGTCCCTTAGCCCCCTTTCCCTCTTTTGGAGTCCTGTCTTCCCCATACCCTTTACATCCTAAGGTATGCAACATTGATGTATTTTATTAATTATGGTAATGTGATCACAAAAGACAAAGCTTGGATCATCGGCCAAAGCTTACAAGCTCACCAATCTTATAATAGGTACCCTAGCCTAAACATTTATACATACAATGCACTTTGTCCCAAAACAACCTGGTTTACCATCCTATATAATTAGATATACATTTGTATACACAATTTCCATATGAGGGTATTACATTTGTAAATAAGTGGTGGGATGAAAAATCTTAGAGAATCCTGCTACAAATCTCTTGTGGTATCTAGATAATCCCATAAAATATATGATTTTGAAAACATTCCTTGGTGTTTTCCATCCTCTGATGGCTTCAATATTTTCTATATCTATTACTATACCTTCCTCTAAAATAATGTGTCCCAAATAATGGATCTTATCTTCGTAAAAAGAGCACTTGCTCAGCTTGGTGTATACCTAATGTTCCCTGGGTACCTGTAGTACCAATATCAAGTGATGTTCATTCTCTTCCTCTAACTTAGAATAAATAAGTATTTCATCCAAGAAAAAAATGACAAATTTGTCCAAATAGTTTCTGAATATGTCATTCATTAAGCACATAAATGTAGTTGGGGCATTGGTCAGTCCAAATGGCACCACTACAAACTCATAATGCCTATACCTGGTTCTAAAATATATCTTACTGATGTCTACTTCCTTGATTCTCACATGGTGATATCTCAATCTCAAGTCTATCTTTGAGAATATATTTTCTCCTCTTAGTTGGTCAAAGAGGTCATCAATTATGGGTAGAGAGTTATTTTTCTTCACATCAAATTTATTCATCTATCTAAAGTCAATACACAACCTCAATGTTTTGTCTTTCTTTTTCACACAAACTATCAGTGCAACATAAGGTGAAACACTTGGGTGTATGCACCCTTTCTTTAACAATTCTTATAGTTTCATTTGTAATTCTTTTAATTATGGTGTACTTATTCTGTAAGGATTCTTTGATAATGGGGAAACTCTAGGTACTAAATCAATAGAGAAATATATATCCCTCTTTGGTAGCAAACCTAGTATTTCTTTGAAAATATCTTCAAACTCTTGCAATATTAGAAAATATTTAAGGCTTGTATCTTTGTAATTTTCTGGATCCTCTACATGAGCTGCATACAATTGACATCCTTTTCTAAAACATCTCTTTAGTTGTAAGGTTGAAATCTCCCCGATATATATGAGTCTTGGAATTTAATTCATAGTGTTATGTTTCCCTTCTTCATCAAGACATGTAAAGCTCTTATTGTGGAAATATAGGATAGCATGGTTCTTGTCCAACAAATCCATTCAAATTAGGATATCATAAGATCATAATGGCATGATGTTTAGATCAACACTGGTATTCACTCCATTTGTATTTACTAGACAATCCCTGACAATCTCAATGATCCTCCTTTGTATTCTCGTGGCTAGTTGAACCAACTGCGATATTTCAAGATTACCTTTCTTCAAATGAAATATGCCCACTATGTTAGGATCAATGTAGATATGTATTTATCCTAAATCAATTAAAATAGTAACAAGTTAATTTATGATCTTACCTTTCACCTCAATCACATGGGATTGGTGTTCTACTTGTCGATCTTCTAGGGTTGCATATATCCTTGGTATATTTCTACCCATGTCTTCCACTATAGTAGCCTCTTGGATGTTGTGTAATGTTCTCTTTTTTCCTTCTTTGTGGGGGGAATCCTTGTACATGTGATCTTGTTTACATCCCCAACATTTGATTGGTGGTCTTCCCCTTTTTTCCAAGGAGTCTTCCTTCTCTAATTCATTCTTAGAAGGTTGATTTGTTGTCTTTTGTTGGGATTGTTTCTATTGAAAGGAGGTCTGAATATATTCCTTCTATGATTAAATTTCTCCTTCTTCTTATCCTTTGAAGACTTTTGAAAATACTCTATACCTTTTCCTTGCTCATACATGTACTAAGCCTTTCTAATGGTCTTTGTCAAGGTTATGGGTTCATCATATTGAATTTTTGTAATATCCTTGACCCAAATTATTAATTCTTCCTATGTGAAAATGATATTAAACCCTTACAATAATTTACTCAATGAGGAATACTATCAAACACCTGGAAATCACACATAAATAGAGTTGAATAAAATGGCATCTTATTATGAATGGGAACAACAATACAAATATCTCTAGTGGTTGTAAAAAAAGTTGCAGAACAAGACTAGGAATATAAACGATTGGTTGTTATGCAGCTACACATTCTACTACAAAAAAAAAAGGAAACCTGGTATGATGCCAACATAGAAACTGGGGTTCTCCAAGCCTCCCACTGCTCTACTCCAGTATACTTCAATATCCTTAAAAAATACCGCAAGAAAAAGACTCCAAATGAACTCTCCTTTGTCTAGCTAGGGTGGGTATTGCACCACCGAAACTAAACCTACCCTAGAAGGGTTTTTCTCAAAACCATAATAAAAAAAATGGCCACAAGAGCACTCAATACATATCAAATAATAATTCCAAAATAGGTAGGTGTTGAGCACTCAACACATCTAAAAAGGTCTATGTCAAATTTTTACATTTTGGGTACCACTTGATCTTTCACACTGTCTGATTGCGCTTCAGTATGAAACTGCTACCTGTGCTTATCATTTATGTTTTCATGTTGAGTCATTTAAAGTATGCTTGAACATGTGAAAAATAATCTTAACTTTAAAAGGGACTAATATTTACTTAAGGAATCGACAGTCTAAGGTTTTCCCCAATGCGCTTAGTAAATTCGGCATCGGGAAAGATTAAAAGTGGCAAAAATCGCTTGAGAAAACCAAAATAGTCGAGTGTCAAATTTCACCGGCATCAGCAGAAGGAGGTCTCTCGTCTCCGCTAATAATCTTCACTAAAGATATCGCCGAAGACCAACCCATTTGGCATCGGCAGAATTTTAAAAGAATAAGTGTCATGTGAAGTAAAGGTGATATCACCGATCCCCGACTTCCAAAATGTTTTCGGCATTGGTACTTTACGAAGATGATAACCCATGAAGAAAACTACACATTAATTTTACTTTTGAAAGTTGATCCTCAATGCCATCTCGGCATAGGCAGTCACAATATCTAGCTCTTTTAGCGGGTTCAACGTGAACGAAGATCCAAGTGAAATCCTTACCCACAAGCCGAGTTCTAGAGTTTATTTTTAATAACCCCCGAGTCAGTAATGCCATGTTAGCATCAATCGACATTGGAAGTTTCTAAAGGAAAATATCAATGA
>JASDQU010294037.1:1675-14252 GCA_032191745.1 Picea mariana | reverse complement strand
TAATTATCAAGATTCTAATAGGGGCCCTTTAAATTTTGTAAAAATATAGGGGGAGTTGTTGGGGCCCAACACAGTGATAGTCGCGTGTACACGCGTGCAGAGTTTACTCTACCTGAATGTACACGCAGCTTGTCCAGAGACAACCCGTGTGGACCTAGGTCCAACCTATGATCCTATGGATTAGTTTCAGATCGACTATAATACAATGGTCTAGTCTTAAATAGCCACCATGGTAACATGATAGTAGCATATTGACACAGGCGTTGAATTCTTGGTGCCTTCCGAAGTGTGGGATTTTCATGACATTGAGTAGGGTGGACTGTGCGAGGTTCATCGTCAAGGGCTGAGGGATTATCTTGGAGTTCTTCCCCTTCTTTTTGGTCAGGTATTTAAACGGAGCGAGTGTACTATAATTCTTGTGATCTCCAAGGTTTAAGTCACTGAACTTCAATGCTGCAATCTTGTCCTGCTGTGCTCAAACTGCGTGTATCCCCTTCAGGAGGTACAGAGTAACCATGGTGTACTCAAAATATCTTGTCACACTATCGCGACTCACTGCGCCGGACAGAGGCGAGATGTAGTCGGGTAATATGGTTAGGATCAGCTTCGCATTGGCTAAGTCGTCTCTGTGCTTGGTCCTCTTCTCTTCTGTCGGTTGGGATGGCCCCAATCCATGAGAAATCAACGGAGAGGCTTGCACTCCTCTCGTCGATGACACTTGTATACTTCCAGACATCGACATTACTCTTTTGTTCATGAGGTCGATGAGAACTTACTCAACAATATTCTCTACAACACTGAACTCGTCCGATATACACGCTCGAGGTTGAAAATCTCGAGTTCGAAGAGAAATCTCTCAATGTAGTGGGATAGATGGAAAGAGCGTGATGATCACTGTGTGAGAATCAACTAATATGCGGGATCAAATTCACGGTTATAAAAAGTGTTCTCAGTGCATGGCGCGACGGGATAAATGGATAACTTGGCAATGGATCTCTCCAATGGACGAGAAGCCTTCATTAACTCAGTTCTGTCCATTACGGTGCATTCTCAATGGTCTAGTGGCAAGTTGTCTAACCATAAATTCCTTTATTCTCGTTTGGGTTGTTGGTCTAATGGTTATACTATTCCTAATGGCTATATTGCTTCGCCATGGAGAAGTGTCATGTGATACTGTTCTGATATCCCGACGAAGTTCTAATTTTGCAAATTTCCCTTCTGTGAAGTTCCTTCTAGAACTTTCTGGAACTTTTCGGTCTTAGCTCTCTTCTTACTTAGTTTTCGGGCCTTTTTTCCAGTGAGATTCGTCTTGGTATTCCTTTTTCCATTCTTATTCTTATCTTATTTTGGCAGAGTAACTTCGCACTGTTGATATTCTTTCCTAAAATTCAAGGGTAATACTTCATATGTATCTGGAATAGGTACTTCAGTCTTATGTGGGTATTCTAATGTTCTTCCAACATCAACATCCAAATCTCTGTTTTGAAATGGCTTCACCCGGTTCTCACGTTCTTCAATAAAGTGTGCGATCCTCCTAGCCATGAAATCTTTTAACTCTTGCTTCTTATATTCTAAGATTTCTTCTTCTTTCCTTTTGGCCTGATCTTTCTCAATCCAAGGTTTTCCTAGTAACCTAGCAAATGGAGCACTATCCTCAATAAATTTAACAACTTCAAGTTCTTCCTCTATCGAAGTTCCATTGGCACTCATAAATATCTGGGTGATATTTTCATATAGGTTTATTATCTTTCTTCTTAATAATCCTATTCCTCCCAATGAAGGAATCATAGCAGGATTTCCTAAAGTTTCCCAAGTTCTTTCTATCATAATATTCACCTATGTTTTTTCATCCATAACACAGTCAATTTTGAAGTCTTCTATTCTTGATTCTATGCATTCATTTTTTTGAAGATATTTGATAAGATGACATTTCAATGGTCATTCAGGGTTTCTTTCATTTGTAGCAATACTTTCTCTGATTATTTTTGGGGTTGTGTCATGGTTTCATTTGCTTGACCTTTCTCATGGTATTCTTGTGTCATATTCATCCTTTCAACCTTAGCAATCATTCTAGGGAAATCTAAAACTTCATGATCCATAACTTTACAACAAAGACAACTACGTCTTCTTCCAGGGCATTCCTTAGCAAGATGTCCTATTTTTATGCAACTGTAACAAAGATTTAATCCTCTCTTCCTCTTAAATGATCCCCAACCTTTTCTGTACTGCGCACTACGATCATAGTAGCTAACCTGCAAAAAATTATTTCTAGGATACTGCATCCATCTGTTAGTCCAAACATTCTCTCTATGCATAGGTATAACATATCTTTCACTATTTTTATCAGATCTACTCATATCAAATCTTCTTTCATCTATCAGTGCCCTAGTTTTCAAGCTAGGAAAAATCTTATCAAACATACCTAGATCCATACTCTAGAAACAAAAATTTCCACTTATCTTATTTCCACAGAGCACAAAGCTTCCAAATCTAAAACTTTTCACTATTATTACCTTTATCAGAGCACGGAGCTTACAGATATTACCTCTTTTCCTCAGATCTGACCCTTCTTGGCACAGAGCTTCATAGATCAAGTATATTACTGCACACTAAAGCGATAGATCTACACACAGATCTTTCACAATTTTAGGTCGGATCTTCGCACAAATCTTCTTATTCCTCAGTTCCTAGCAATCACAGTTTCAAGTTAGATCTTCACACAAAGATTTATTTTTCCTCAGTTCCTAGCAATCACAGTTTCAGGTCCCGGTAACAGAACCATTTTTTGGCACAGGGGCAGACGCAGGGTTCAACGCTACAACAATGCACCAACAAAACCCTAACTATCGGCCCTTTCGGCAACACCTGTGAAGCAGATGAAGTCTCACCCGAGGTAGAGGCAGGGGTGGTTGTAGGACTCATATGTATAGCTGGGACACAGATCTATTATTCAGACACTTAATAGAACACTTAGCTGTCAAAATTCATCAATATTTAGTTCTTAGTAACATTGTATACAAACCCTAATTATATAGCATCGTAGTATTTAACCAGATCTAACATCTAATAGCACTTATCATGAAAGGAAATCATTAGATCCAATAGATTCAAGAACTAATCATACTCACATAAGTCAGATATAGCATTCATTCATATTATTAAGCACAAAGCAAAAACAGATCTATCTAACATTCATAAAGCGCTAAGAAAATCACACAGAAACACATCAATACATTGTACTAAGCAGAGCAACACAGAATATACGTGGTTCACCCCCACCTTGGGGCTACATCCACCAACTCTTCTTCTCTTCTATTATCTTTTGTCAATCAGTTACATGCATAGAGCCTCAAAACCCTACTCTGCATAGGACATGAGATATGCACACTCTGCTATATCCTCCTTCCCCGAGATAGGTTACAACAAAAATCCTTCTTACAACTACTTTCACTTAGCTCTGCAAGTCCTACACAACATGCACAAAAGAAATCTCTATTAGGCACTTAGCACTTTCAATCACATAGATCGAACTTGTATCTCTTTCTTACTTCACCTAGCTTCTTATTTATATATTAAAAAATTGGTCCTAAGCATGGGTAAACCCATGGGCTGACATTTCCATACCTGTTACATAATCCCAAAACCTAAAAAGGCCTAAAAAAGGGGTCGATATCCCACGATCTTCACTTCATCTTGCACTCCATCTTCGACATCCCGTCGAAGTCCCAAAAATAGGTCAATTATGACCAAGTATCCTCAAAACTTGGTCAAGGGCCAACATTGCTCTTGGATATTTCCTAGTGGTGGGTTTCTTCAGAGGCATCATTCCTGCAACCAAAAATTATCTTTTAGGTAAGTGTATAGAGTAACATTGGATAAAAAATGTATGAAATGAAGCATAGAACATCCATAGGATGGTACATATCTATAACGCTTGCTAAACTGTTGTTTAATACTCACTGGACCTTGGAAGCTATCCCTGGGCTGCTCATCTCGCTCCTCTGGATGTTTCGAACTCCTTCACGCACAAAATAACCTTGTTTACAATGACTCAAAAGAATATAATGAGAGAGGTCATACCAGTCGTATCAACCAGTTAATACGATTAATGGTTGAAATTCAAACAAATCTACCGCCAAATCCCTGCAAATAAATTCTACGTGGGTTGACAGCGGAGGCATGGAGGAATATGCACTGTATCGATATGTTCAAACGGTCCTTTGGATTCGTGCACGAATTAGAAACTAATGCAACATTTTGAAATTAATTTCCCCTTTAAATGAGTCGTATCTAGCGTATCTTAGAGCTAAAACATCCCATCTCGTTGTTTTCTTAGTGGGAAAATTAGGAATCAGTGATATCCTTATGCATGTTTCCGTCGGTATCTTCCCAAGAAAACCTTCGAGGCCGACGAATTTCATCATACGATGTTGACATGGTAAAAATGGTTCGGGGTGTGATGTGGGTCTCAAGATCTAGTAACGACTCCAAGGAAAACTAGATCGTATGTCTGATCACTCCGACAACGACAGATGGAAATAGAGGACAGGTGGTTTGACTGTACATCTCAGTCGGAGTCATGTCTTTTAGTAGAAGATGTGCATTAAAATAAAGCTAGGATTTTCAAGGCCGAAAGGTATCGGGGTCGGCAATCGGGGGTTGACTTATCACGTTCTCCATGGGCTATCCTTCTCAAAAATTCGTCGATGCCGAAATGCTTCGGGAATCGGCCATTGGCGATTCCTTTCTTTCTTTGCTAATGTTTACTCCATTTTCCTTTCTCTGATGCTAAATGAAATCGGATATCGACAACTTCCTTGTGTATTTCTCATCACAAAATAAAACTCCCTTTTGTCGATGCCAACAAATCGACAATTGACGACCTCTTTTTTCTCAAGTAATTTTATTTCATCTTCAATTCTTCTGAGTGTTGAATTTTAGACTCGTCGGGTGAAATTCTTTAGTGGTTGATTATTTAATTAAATTTTAGTCCTTTTAAGTTATGATGGTTCTCACACATCCAAGAAATCTTTTAAAGATTTAATGAGAATCAAAAAATGATAAGAAAAAGAAACAATTTCCATACCGAAGTCAAATTAGCTAATGCCAAAGGATTAAGTGGTACCCAAAAAGTAAAATTTGACATAGACATTTTAGGGTGTGTTGAGTGCTCAACAAATGGTGATTCGCTGGGCGAAAGAAGAATATTTTTTCTTCCTTCAGGCTTGGCTAATATAGATTCTAGTGGAGAACTTAACTAGTTTTTAAATCAGAGCCTCCTTTACCTTTGTAATTTGAAATTCTCCGGTTAATGCTTTCGGGTCTGCCTGTGGGGTTTTTAACCTTTATTCCTCCTTTGTTTCTTGTATCCCTGACTCATGACTCTTTTTAGAAAAGTCAAGAAAAGCATTCACTATAATGGAGCCTTTAGTTACCTCTACTCACTTTCTTTGGTGTTTCTCCACTGCCAACGAGCGTCCATAGCCCTAGCAAAGATATCTTCATACCCTCTCCTATTGTTTAGTTCTTTTGATAATATCAACTTTATTCCGGCATGATTCCATGAGCGAGTGGGAGAGGATGATGTCTGTTTATTTCTCAAAGTGAGATGGTCAAGGTGAATCCTTTTCTATCTTTGTTTTTGGGGTTCATGTAGTTCTTTCCATATTCCCTTCTTTTCCTTAAGGTCTTACCAGGCCACTAAGCAAACATTTATGACATTTCTCCAAAGTTGTTCACTTGCACAGGTTAGATAGAGGACCCCCCACAACAACCACAAGTTCCTTGGTGGTTCTTATGTTGTATGTGAGCGATGAGTTTGAAATAGAGTTCGTTATGTCGCATGATTTGGGTTCAACCATTGTCTTGCTAAACACAACTTTCGAAAGCACAGAAATATAGAAAGAAAAAGAAAACAACAAAAAATGCATTTCGTAATCATGAAAACACTCATACAAATATATATATATTATTGGAAATATTGTTTGAGGGCTTGTCCATTTACTAGGAGGGCATTAGGTTTCCCCCTCGGATTTTGGAACTGATAAGTGCCTGCTCCAATCTTCTCAACCACCTGGAAAGGTCCAAGCCAGAGATTCTTAAACTTATAATGCTTCCCTTTTGGCTCATTTTCTCTGCCCCATTTTAGGACTAAGTATCCTACTTCAAAAATATTATCTTTAGCCTTATGCTTATCAAACCATCTTTTCACTATTTGTTGGTGAGCTAGAAATTTTGACTTAGCCTTTTCTCTCTCTTCTTCTAGCATGAGAAAAGTGTTAATTCTTTGTTGTATGGCTGGTGAGGGTTTCTCGTTGGAATCTTGGGATAGTTGAAGAGATGTAAGATAAAGCCCATTTGGGAGAATGGATTCATTTCCGTAAACCATAAAGTACGAGGAATTTCCTATAGCTTCCTTGGGTGTGACCCTATCAGCCCATAGAGTGTTATGGAGTAGATTATGCCAATTCCTTTGGTTATCTGCAACTGTCTTTTTTAATATTCTCACTAGGTTCTTATTGGTTGATTCTGCCACCTTGTTTCCTTGTGGATAATAATTTGCAAAGTATCTAGTTATGATTCCTTTGCCTAGAGAAAACTCTGTCAATAGGGTGGAATAAAAGTAAGTTGCATTATCAAAAACTAGAACAGAAGGGACACCAAACCTTGTGATTAGCTGTTTTTCTATGAATTGGATCACCACCTTCTCGTTTACATGAGTCAGAGGGATGGCCTCTGCCCACTTTGTGAAATAATCGGTGGCAGTAAGTATATACTTGTGTTGTTTTGAGGAACTGGGTGTAATTTCTCCTATGATATCCAACCCCCATTTCTCAAAAGGCCTAGAGATAGTCACTGGTTGGAGTGGGACTGTTACTCTTTTATCCCTCCCAGTGCTTATTTGACAAGTTTTATAGTTCCTAGCATAAGTGTGAGCATATTTGAACAAGGTGGGCCAATAATAGCCAACTCTCAGTATCTTATGAGCGATGATGTTTCTTGCGAAATGTCCATGGCAGGGCCATCATGGAGCTCCTTCAGAACTTCATCTCATCTTCACATTCAAGACATCTTAAGAGTACCCCATCATAATTATTCCGAAAGAGTATCAAATTTATGTGGCGATATTGCGCAGACTTTAACTTGAGAGCTCTCCTTTCCCTAGGGTTGAGATTTTCTAGACAAGTCCCATGGTGTAGGATATAAGTTAAATTCTCATACCAAGACTCTGGCCCTAGGGAAATGTATGAATATTCACCACACCATAATGCCATTTCATTCTCCCATCCAAAATCTTTATTTACTTGGTCTTGGGCTTCAGCTGCAGGTTTACACAACCCTTTCCCTTTAACTAGTTTGGCAGGTTTTATATCTGGATCAAATTCTTGGACCACTTCCATCTAGTTCCCTCTTATTTCCCCCATCTCTTACTGAGTAAACAAGGATCGGACAGCAGGGTGAGGCATAATCACTTTGGTGTGGTTCTTGAGGATGTAAGACCTGAAGTGCTTTACTGCCTTATATACCGCATAGGCCTATTTATCAACCGCAAGATAATTAAGTTTGGATCCCTAGATATTAGTGCTCATGAACGACATCAGAGCCTCATTGTTGTCATCATCCCTCTGAGTCAATACTGCAACTAATGACTGTTCGGAGGCGAAAGTATAGAGGAAGAAATCCCTATTGAAATCGAGACTTCATAACACAGGGCTTGGGATATATCAGTTTTAATATTGTTGAAAGCATCCTTTTGTTCATCATCCCACTTAAATTTGGAATCTTTTTGAATCATATTTTGTAAGGGTTTGATAGTTTCCACGAAATCGGGAGTGGATTTCCTCCTGAAATTGATTTTCCCGAAAAAATATTGAATAGCTTTCTTGTTGTGAGGCAACAGGAGTTGGGCTATGGCTTTAATCCTTTCTGGGTCTATGAGAATGCATGCTTGAGATATAATGTGGCCTAGAAGCTTACCTTCCTCGACGTTGAAAATAGTTTTATTGGGATTTAAGGATATATCGTATCTCCTACACCTTTCAAAAATTTGAGTTAAGTGTTGGATGTGCTCTTCTCTGTTCTTTGAATACACAGTTACATCGTCTAGATACACTACCAAACACTTGTTGATTAGTCCTAGAAATGCTACATCCATGGCCCTTTGGAAGGTTTCCTCTATGATTAACCCAAAAGGAATGCATTTATAAGTGAAGGTTCCCCACTTGGTTCAGAAGGTAGTTTTCAAACAATCTTCCTCTAAAATTAGGACTTGGTTGTAACCTAAGAAACCATCTAGTAGAGAGAAGCTCTTTGAACCAAACACACTCTGCAAGAGTTGCTCCATTGGAGGGACTAGGTAATTATCCTTTTCTGAAGCTCTGTTGAGGTTCCTAAAATCGATGCAGAAGCGGATTTCTCCAGACTTTTTCCTCACAGGATCCAGGTTTGCTACCCACGCGGAATGCATAACCTGGAATATGATCTTGGCATCTAAAATTTTCTTTAATTCTTGATACATGAGAGGTTCCAGGGATGGGTGATACTTTCAGAGCTTCTGTTGGAAAGGTTTCACCTCAAGTTTTAATGGTATAGTGTGTTTAATGATACAAGTGTCATAAGTTTTCAAATCTCGGTAGCACCATGCAAAGACATCTTGATATCATCTGAATAGTTTGAGATAAGTCTTTCTTTCCTCTTTAGATATAGTTTTTCTGAGATTCACATTCTTTGGGTTTTTCGAGGTTTTGAGATTTATAGTTTCATGCAGGGGACAGGAGCTACCTATCTTTGCATTTTTAGGCCCCCTAAATCATTATTTCAAGTCAAACAGATTTTCCAAATTAGCTATCCCTTTCAGGATGGTGTGAGATTTTGACCTGTGAATAGGTTGACTTGTCCAAGGATCAGTTTCTATCGATTGCTCCTGGAATACTTCATTGTCGATGGACAAATGTTTGAAATTGTCTTGGTNCAGAATTTTATGATTTGTTAATCTCCTTCAAAGACTTTCCAATTAGAATTTTTTTTAGGCACC
Source organism: Picea mariana (assembly GCA_032191745.1). Classification (NCBI taxonomy): domain Eukaryota; kingdom Viridiplantae; phylum Streptophyta; class Pinopsida; order Pinales; family Pinaceae; genus Picea; species Picea mariana. The sequence goes on along the minus strand of JASDQU010294037.1, from coordinate 5,218 downwards.
GATGGTTTGTAGAGTAGTTCCACAATGAATCAGGAGGCTTCATAATATTCTAGAGGTTACAGCCTTGAAATGATTGTGGCCAGGGAATCAGCAAGGCTATTCTTTGCTCTGGGGATCACGGTGATATTTAAAGCTTCAAAATTCTCTATTAACCTATGTACTTCATGTTGATAATTCTTTAGGTGCGGGGAATTGCAATGTATAGTATTCCTTACTTTTCTAATGATAATCTCCGAGTCTCTAAAAACTTTCAATTCTTTGACGTTTAAGTCTATGGATTTCTTTAACCCTTGTACTAGAGCTTCATACTCGGCGATGTTATTGGTGCATTCAAATTCTATTCTATAGAATAGGAAATCACGTTTATCATTTGGATCAATGAGGATGCACCCTGCCCCTGATACTTTCTGCGATTTAGATCCATCAAAATATATGGTCCAAATTTGTGAACGATAATCGCCCTTTTCCTCTTTCTTGTTACTTTGTTTCTCTCTTATCTTTTGTTCCGCAATCTCTAGCGCAGGGTCTTGAAAGAAGAGGGTGTCTTCTATCGGTATCGATGAATTCTCTTGAAAAACCATTTCAGATTTTTTAGTGAGAGGGAAATCGGATAAGAGAGGAGAAAATTTCCCGAAGTGAGAATCGCAGGAATAATTGCCCAACACAAGGAAATCTGTGGATGAGGGTTTGTTCAAGGTTTCTAGATCAGTGACCGTGTGTTTCAGGTATATCTCCCTATCGATTCTGATCATATTCTTGTATCCCTTTAGTGGTAGCCAAAGGTGGGCCCAGTCTATACTAAAATTCTCGTTTAACTTCTCAGACCAATCTCAACTTAGTAATAACCCATAGGCCTCTGGGATGTCTACTACAATGATGTCAATAACTTGCACAAACTTAGGATGTGTCACTATCCTGATCATTACATCTCTGAGTTGCTCCTGAGAGGAACGACATTTAATTTTTTGCAAATAGACAAGGGCATAACGTTGGAATATGCTCCTGAATCTACCAAACAATTGTGGAGGATCCTGTTGAAGACTTCAAACGTTAAGAGAAACAGTAGAAAAAAAGGTTTTCCCTTCTTATCTTCTGAGAAGGTATTAATGATTGGTTTATTTACTAGATCTGTGGAAGTTATATTTATTTGCTGCTCATTGCTTGTTGTAGGGTTTTCTACTGATTTCAATTCTTGTAGCAGGAAATATTTTTGTTGAGGGATTCTGCATATGTCCATAACCGATATATTAGCCTTCAACTTCTTCAGATATTCAACTACATTGTACTCCAGTTTGGGCGATTCTCACGTATGGATGCTAATAGGGTTCTTACGAAGAGAAAAAGGTGCTTTCGGGTGATCGGGAGTTGACCTTTCCCCTGACGTTTGAGTGGTAGTAGGATCCTTTGAGACAAGAGGACCTTTACTTCTAGTTTGCACAACCGTGATCTTTGTGGGTGGTTCTTGAACCTGAAATAGGTCATTGGAAGGCATAATTAGGTCAGGATCCAATACTAGCATGGATGTATCTTCTGGTGGGTCAATCATTTCATGGTCAGCAACATTCATATTTGAACTACTTGGTTGTTCGGTTAGAGAAACCTCGTCAAAAAACCTATTGGCCATCAAATTCATGGCATGCACCCATTGAGGGCAGTCTATTTTAGAGTGGTTTTCCTGGTGATAGGTACAAAAATAATCATATGCGACATTTCCCATATCGATATTTAAGTTAGTTGGGGGATGTTCAATGGCTTTGAACGACGGGTTCCTTTTAAAGAAAGGCTTATAGATTCTTTGGCCTTGGTTTCCTTCCCCTGTGTTTATCTTCATGTCTATGATATTGTTTGATAATTTCTTAACCATGCGTTGTAGATCTTATATGTCTCCATTACTCTTGTTGGGAGTCTGTTCTACTTATTTCCCTGGAATTCTATTTAGAAGGAGTCCTCTCATGGGAGGAGATTGAGCTTTTTTCTTAACTAAAAATACCTGGCCTTCTTTACACCCTTTCATCTGGAATTCTATCATTTTAGCTTCAAAATTCTCATCTAAGGTTCGTTTGGAAACCCTCTTCACAAACATGCAAATGGAAGCTGCGAGCATGGGAGCATATTAGCGTATACTTCGATTTGCAACTCCTGAGTTGGTTTGGCTTCGGGCTAGAATATGTTTAAGATGGTTGTGAACCTTTGGTTGAAATATTTAACCTTTTCTTTTGAACTCATGTTGGTGGCAAACAACTCAGCCATCAGAGCTCCCGTAGTAGTCTCTTCTGCAAATTTATCTAGAAAATACTTTTGAAACTTTGTCCAACTAGTTATGGATCCTACAGGTAAGTTAAAATACCATGTGGAGGCTGAGTTATCAAGAGTGTAGGGGAAAAACCTACAAACTATGTCTTCATGCTAGACGTTCATAAGCCTGATTTCTAGTATAAATTTCTTGATATGATCTTTAGGAAATCCTGAGGTTTCAGTATCAAAATTAGGAAGAAACTTCTCTAGATGTCGGGGAAGGTTATGGACTGGTCCCAGGAGGGCCAAAGCATCTCTGTCCAACCAGGGTTGATTTTTCAAAGGTGGGTTCCCCCTTTCTTCATTATGGTCATTGTTTCCTTCCATATCTTCAGACTCTGAGTTAAACTCCTCCTCTTCCAAGAAATCGTCTGGTTCATAGACGTCACCGACTGGCGTTTCAGGTATTAGATCAAGAGGATATTGGATTTTGTTGATTGCAAAATCTATCAAGTCTTCTATAGAATGCATGAAAACCTCGTTGGGATTACTAACCATTGGTTTACTCTTTTGTTTTCTTCGAGGGAGTATCAGAGCTAAGGACAACACACCGATCTGTCAGGCGTATGCTCTTGTGATTCTTATGAATTAATTTACTTCCTCATGAGGAAGAGCGTAAGGTATTTCGGGGTGAAAAGATTATTCCTCAGGCTGGGGTGAGTTACTTGTTCTAGGAATACTCAGTGTGTGTGGGTTGTATTGGGAATGACTAGCCATGCATGTGGGTTGTTTTGAATCTATAGGCTATTTGAAATCCTATGTAAAATATATATCCAACCATTCATTCTCAGGCCCTCCTTCTAGCACCAATTATGTTGATGGGTCCTAAGTCCCTTGATTCAACATCAGGAACCAAACCCACCACCATGGCCCAATTAGACTCTTCATCATTTAATAGTGGAATGGTTCTCCAGATCTTGTGATCTGGCCAATTTATCGATGGGCTTTATGTTTTCTTGTGAAGGCTCTTCCTTCAGTTCAAAATATCTCTTTTTTTATTTTCTCTTGGGTGGGACCAATATGAGATTTAAGCCAGTATAAACCAACTTGGAAACAAAATAGAATTAAGCTTGACTACTGGGGAAGAGGCTGAACTTGGGATAACCCGTTGCTCAAGCATGCAGACAAAAATTTTACACCACAAGCCTAGTACTAATACATTAACCATGTGAGCATCCAATTACTATCTGAGAAACTAATTACCAGAAAGAAAACACTTATGCGATAAGACAATGGAAAGAAAAATAA